>JAOVVG010000018.1:18967317-18979326 GCA_028566375.1 Leptodoras nelsoni
TGTGTGGCTTCTGCTTGGTTGGAAAGAAAACCTGCACCCACACCGGCCCTTCGTGGATAAGATTGGACACCCCTGCTTTAGGCAATATAGACTACTATAATTTTCAATTATGCTCATGATTTCAATTTGGCCCACTTTCATATGTCGACTAAAATGCGATAGATAATGCAATACATTTCTAGTGTAAGGCAACTTCAGTCTGTACCATGAGATTGAGGTTCACGCTAATTTTATCCAAAATACCCAGTTTTGCCTTGAACAAAATCAGGCACAGGTTAAAGTTCCTTGATTTTCTTCAATTCTGCATGTATTCTGGTTCAGATATAAGCCACTAAAAAGATAAAACGGTGATAGGAATCCACTCCCCTCTTATATAGGACGTGAAGCTTCCTGATGCTTATGAGCGTCTAATTCTGGATGTGTTCAGCGGAAGTCAGATGTACTTTGTGCGCAGGTGAGTCTCCTGTTCAGCATTCCTGCATCACATGAGTGCACCGGAACTTGCAGGCGGATTCGATTCCAAATGATGTCTTGCTGTCGGTGTGTGTTTCAGCGATGAGCTCAGAGAAGCCTGGAGAATTTTCACCCCTGTGCTCCATCAGATCGAAGCAGAAAGAACACAACCAATCCCTTACACGTACGGAAGGTAGGATGTCTCAGTTAAGGCAATTTTTAGTTGAATATCCCTGGAGTACCCAGTCAAAGTGTTATTTTCTGTGCATCACCAACTAGCCGTGGACCAAAAGAGGCAGACGAGCTGATGAAGAGGGTGGGGTTCCACTACGGAGGAACGTACAAGTGGGTCAACCCTCATCCTGTGCAACACTACAATCACTGATTGTTAAGACTTAAATTGCCAAACAGAATCAAACCCAAATAATGGAAGTTAACCTTTTTATGAGTGAGCGTTAACTCACCATGTACTTGAAATTTCTGTTTCCTACAAACTCACTTTTTCCTCCTCTGTGAAAGTTTGGTTCAATTGGGAACATGTTTACAGCTACCTTTTTTTCTGCCAAATCATGACTGATTACTCATGACCTCTTCATTTAGTGGTAGTGCTTGTCTTGACTGTTTTTTGTGATTTAAAGGATGTTTGCAAGCTCTTCTCTTCCAATCATGGACCAAATCACAGCACAGTACATTTTTGTTACATTATTCCATAGAATAAGGTTTACCTTGCGTATTTTCCCCCCAGAGTGATGGGAACAGTGTAATTTAGCACATTTCTATAAACAGTGTTCGCTACGATATGTAGTAGTCTAGTTAAAAGCAATAAGGTCAATATTTGAGTTAACTTGTTTTGTGTTATATGTTACAGTTGTTTCACTGTTGCATTTATACAGTATTTGTGTGGACTGGCATGTTTTCAGTTTTTAAGCCCTTTGTGTATTTTTGACATGTTCAAATCAATTTAGAATGTTTCCTGAAAGCTAAGAATGCTAGTTTAGTTTCAGACATGTGGGTGTGGCTCAACAAAGTGCCACGGAAGGTGACTCACAGAAGCACAGAAAGCCAGAGTGCAGTACACAGAATGCGGTAGATACCGTTTGGTTTTCAAATCAGTCCAGGTCTGGACACATTCCAGTCGGTCTTCAGTAAGATTGAGTGTTTTGAGATGTATGGCATCACCGTCACCACTGGCTGTGACTCTCCCTCTTGTGTACATGGACTTGCTGGGGGTGGGGGAAGGGGCGAGGGAATGTTGTGACTCAGCTCAGAGGATAAACCAATGGTCTAGCATAAACTGGAACGTGTCAAGTGGATAAACAGTGTTAACAAGCTAGAATGTGCTGCAGACATCTACTTGTATATTTTCCTGTACTTTTGCGTTGTCTTAACTAAAAGAAAAAAAAGGCACGTCATACCTACAAGTTTATTAACTATAAACCTTTCTTAATAAAAAAAAATGTTGAAACATGAACAATGTGAACCATATGCTTGTTTATTGCAAAATAGTTTATAACTATTAAATAAATATAAGATTCACTTTTTCTCATTTATAACAGTTTTATGCTTAATATTAATTAGTGTAAAAACCATCTCCCTTTACAGCTCCTGTTTCTCTCATGGTATTTCCAGGAGCCCGTGTCCTCCTCGATGCCCCTGGCAAACAGACGCACCAGCTGGCCATGTACTCTGTACAAAAAGAACAGAAAAACAGCAATGCAAACATGATTTAGCAAATATTCAAATAAGTAGAGATGAGAACTCCAATGGAGGGAAACAGACCTACAGATCCATCTATAAGGCACTCTTATAGGCTATACCAATACTCACAAGAACATTATAGATCCAGAATATTACAAAATGCATTTAAACAACACCACAAAGGACCCCAGTCTTTTATAAATTTCAGCCATGGTAACTTTTTTACATTACAACCAAAATGTCCTGTATGACATGACTTCTATAATCTATATTCAATATGAATATTACTGTATAAATGTTAGGGAAATCATTTCAATTTCAAGGGTTTCAATGTAATACGTTGATTTTAGTTTATTCGCATAACGACATTATGGATAGCTTTTTTTTTTTTAGCCATCCTTGGCATGTGTAGTTAAGTTGTGAAATTTACCTGCATGTAATTTCAGAATATGGGAGAATCTCTCCATCACAGTTCCACACAGATGCAGCAGACCGTTTACTAGAGCACAGCCCACACAGATAATCTCTCGTCTTCCTTCCTTTCTCCTTCATCCCTTGTTCCGTCTGCTGTCCTGCAAGGCATTGCTGGGAGCCGAGCGTGCCGGACTCACTGTGGCCTTCATGCAGCATCTCAGGATCCCCCAGTATACCTGCTGGGACGTTTTGGCTTTCTTTTGGCTTGTCTTCGCCGTCCTCGTCCTCCTCAGGAGGAAAGGAAAAGCGCACTGCCTTGACGCGGTGCACCTCGACGAAGGGCAGGTCAAACTAGAACCACCGTTTTAAATAGTTAGTTACTGTACACTTGTTCGATTATAGGTGCATGTATATGTGTAGCCCATTTTTCATGGTATTTAGTGATTTATTATAATGTATTAGAAATTGGTTTAAGCAGACATTTTTTTGTTATGCCATGTGTAAAAAAAAGAAAAAGAAAAAAAGTGAGTGAGTACACAAGTGAAAATCTTGCTCAAGATGAACATTCAGGATGGGCATATGCATGTAAGACTAAGTGTAACAATATTTTAATGCGTTTATCCCCCTAAAATCTAAGCAACCATGGATGGTTTTACACCGTCACTCCTCTTTCTTAATGTAATCTTAGCGTAACTGCTGTGCATTGGTTATGTTCTAGTTCATGGATAAGCCTTTTGGAATTAGGCATGGAAAAAGGAACAAGGAAATGATCAGTACGTAAAAACCTATTATGAAAAACACATTAGAAATGATTAGCCAAAATGGAATTAAATTCAAAGCAACACTAATTTCAGAGTTACCAAATGTAGCGGGAAACCCTGAACACAGGCGTCCTCACCTGATCCTGTGAGGTGGTGTGCCTGTGCAGGTACGTAAGGAATCCGAGGGGATTAGTGTTCCTCACTAGGATGAGGTCCCCTGTCCCGTCAGCCAGGTGTGCTGAGGGCGAGAGACCTTTGGGGCTCCGTGGGCAAGAGCTGGACATGCAGGTGAGGTACACGCACCTGAATCTGCCCTCAACACTTAACCACTCATCTAAGAGTAAACAATGAGAAAACACAATGTTAACTAAACATGGAACAGCACGGAAAATCATGAGCGCTGTCTTAATGCCGCATCAAACTGGTTGTGGCTTTCTACCTTTTACTTTAAGTCACTCCAAATAAGTGCTTACCAACAAGAAGTATTGATACTCAAGTGCAGGGCTAGCAGCAGAGACTTTCAGATTAATCTTTACAGAGGTTTAAGGTTTACTATTACATTTTTTACATTGTAATTTTCACTTCCATTCAAATTTCATTACAATGGGTTTACTCTTACTCTTTATATGGATTCCTCTTTTTTGCGTCACTGATATTATATTTACAAGTCTGTATAACGGTGCTGTTAAATTCTTGAATCTAAACAGCTCAGACAATAGTGCTGGTTGTAATATACACCTGTGATTTGCCTTATTGTGCTCATTCTAATGTGCAAACATTTCTATAGAAAGGGTAATTTACAGCGAAATAATCTACCCCAATCAACTGACATGTCACTGCTCTAGTACGCAGTTAAAAAAAATGCCCCAAGATAACAGTGACTTAAACAGAGTGTTTATTACGTGACCTTGAGTTAGTTCTTCTACCTTCACCTAGTTTGTGATTGAACTTGGTAGCTCTGTTTGTGAGTGTTAATGGATGACTTGTCTTACCCTCTGACTCAATGCTGTACTGGCTGAGCTGCCTGCTGTACAGAGAACTGGAGCTGTCTGAGTGAGGAAACAGTCTCTCGGTGCTCTCCGAGCATACTCTGCACCTACACACATGCACATAGTTGCATTTTATAGGTAGACATACAGGTGTAACAGGTTGACACTCAAACTAAGGATTGAGCACTAGATGCTTGCTGAGTGTGAAACTATGTAGATAAAACCTACGCTGGAAGAGACCAAGCTTGAGGATTATTATATAATAGGCCAATTCTACTCATGTACTACTCATTAAAGTTTTGCTTTATTGGCATGACTTTCAATAACGGCGTTGCCAGATTCTTTATATATACACGATATACATGTAATCTTATTCTGACTTATTTCAGCAAGTGGCTCTAATTCATGGACTGCTCTTGTTTCCTCGGGGATCACATTACCCGAGTACTGAGGAGTCATGGACACCACTCCCATTAAGTAGCGACAGCTTCAAGGAGCTCAGGCCATTAGTGATGTACTGATGAGTTAGCATTATAACTAGGCCTTCTTTTAGCCTCCTGTGTTGGTACATTTTAATGGCATCTCTAGTGGATGCATATCTCATGGGGTTATGCAAGAAAATAACTTAATATAAATTTCTTTAGTTTTCCACAGCTTCCCTCAGTTAATTTAGGTTAACAGCAGATTTTTTTATTACACCATTCCTTAGTTCCTTTCAAGCATGCATACATAAGTGATGTCTCTATTGCAAAAGCCATTTATGTGAGATATGTATTTAATCTGGCCTCATTTACATTAAAGGGGTGGTCCGTGATTTGGCAGATGGTAGCTGGATTGAAACTCGTATTCCAGACCAATACAATCCCTTTCATAAATGTACCCTTAAAGTTATGACCCCAAACCTGTTGAATGCCTGAAGCCAATATAAAGATATTTTCTAAATAGACCTTGTTTTGATTGGTTGAGGCACCATATAAACCACAGAACCCTCCTTAGATTTTATTTCATTAAAGCTACCAGAATGTGTGACAAAATGCAGGGCTTCGACTGACCCCAACTTTAAGATGGCTCATAAGTATAAGGTTCTATACTGTGAATTTGTTTCTTGTTGTTGTCAACTCTGTCTTTACCCTGAGAGGCAGCGACTGTTGTCTCTGGGGCTGGTGACACAGGAGTCCGCAGGTAGATACTGCACTATTCCCTGATAGCTCCTGTTGCAGAGGTACACTAAACAACCTAAACAGAGAGGACACACAGGGGTGGAGAGAGTGGAAAATGTGAAATGTTGTTGTTTTTAAACTTCATTAATGTCATTTTGTTTTTCCAACATGTTTTGGTTCATAGAAAGAAAGTCCACCAGGACCAACATCAGCAATTCAAAGTTTTCAAGTACATTAAAAGCATTCAAGTACATTAAGACAACCATAACATACAAACTGTTCCAAGAATATATGAAAAATGCAGGTATAGAAAAAGTGTAACAATATCAAAGTGGCATAGTGTAATATAGACGGCAATAATAAACAGGCATCTGAAGCCAAGTCACATTACGAAGTTACCCGAGTAGTCGTATCTGATTGGTCCCATCCAGCGGTGCCTCTCGCTTTCAGCCAACACATCACCATAGAAACCGTTGCCCACCAGTGAGACAGAATAACGCACCAGTGAGGAATGATGATGGACAGAGCATACATCCAGAGGCTGAGAGTCTCCTGGAAACAGTTTTGCTTTTAACAATAAGGGCACTCCTCTGCTTATCAGCACTGGCCTACTTTTTTATTTACTATGAAAATACTATGATGTATGAGTGATACTATGCTTGTAGTACACACCTATATCAAATAATGTAGCTTATTTAAAAGGTGCACTACGGTAGATTAATCCATATTTTATGAAGATTTTATGAATGAAGATGGCAGGCAGATCAGCTATTGCAGCTTTAATGTTAAATGGCACATCTTACCGATAATGATGTGCAGTGCTGATGTAACCGGGTCATTCACACCTACTGTAGCAAAACAAACACAATCTGTGGAGCCTGTGGAAAAGAATTAAAAATATGAAACACTGTACAGTACAAATCAAACTCCCTATCCATAGGGAGTCCATAATTCACAATTGTGTTTCGTATTGATTCATATTCTACAAAGTAGCACCAACAAATCTGTCAGCTCCAAGGAATTCCCAGGTTTATACTATTGTACTAGTTGTAATGCAGTGTACACAGGTGGTATGGGGGCGAGGTTTTCTGAGAAAAGGCGTTTTTGGAAGGCATCTTCAGGGTAAGCACTTTAACAGCCAGAGTTAAGCCTGTTGCTTTATGTTTACTGACATGGGAGGGCTTTGCAGTTTCTTGGAAACTTAAGCTGCATTTCTTCACCTCATTAACTTGACAGAATAGAGAGTGTCTGGAGAAGAAACAGCTGTTCAAAGCTTATTTGCTTCATGCCTGTTCTACAACATTAAATCCAACTATATAGTAAATGGAGAAAAAAAGTGTCATTCTTTAATAAGCAAAAGAGTGGGTAGTGTTTGTAGACTGCTGTGGTACAAGCATTTTAAACATTTTGGGTTTTTATTATGGAAAATAATCTACTTTGTGGTCTCTACAGTGACTCTGCTTTGTGTCCAGTTGCACCACATGGATTTGTTTCTTATAACACATCCGTCATTTCTGCTCTTGCTTGATTTTTCCCCCACAATTTTTCATAATAATCCATTACAAACCTGCTGGGATGATGCCAATGTGGAGGTCACATGGCTGCAGCATGACAGACGGGTCATGTTCCGATACTCCCGCCTCTTGCTGGGTTCGTCCTATCACGCCATGCATCAGCTCACTGAACATTCCGTCTCCGCCCACACAAACCACACTGCGCGGGAAGGAAAGACACGAACAATGCCTGCTGTAGTGTAAAGCTCCAAATCATACAGTTGGCTGCTAAAGCATGAAACTACAGGTATTGTTTAGAGACTTTAATCACTGAGAAATGATATATACAGAGGCCCTAACGTTACCGGTTTGCTTTACCTTGAACGACAGGTGCTAATTAAGGTCTAATTTCACATATGGTACGATATGATGTCACTTACCCGTCAAACCCGGTCAGATCTTTCTTCAGGACGTGGTCTCTTGCCTGATTGGCTCGTTCAGTCACTAAAACAAGATGTTATTTTAAAAAGGTTAGATTCTCAAATTCTTAACATAAACCCTCTACTGTTGCGAAGATCAGTTCTGCTTGCACATGGTTCGCAAAGCTTTTTACTAAACAAAGAACCAAAACTGTTAAATAGAGCCTGGGCTTCTACTGTAATTTGGTCAGCTTAATAATTGATTCAGCTTTCTCCACCTTTCTCTTTTCACCTGGCTCTATTTCCTTCCCGCGTCTTGATAAAGACCTACGGGTGTCACTTGAGAGCTAGGCTCAGTGAGACTTGATAACATCCAAGATACCAGAGCAGTGTTGCATGTGGCTTACCCACAACATGAGAGCTGATGCCAGCCAGCTCAAATAGAGGAGCAACTGAGGAGTGATAGATTTGCTTCCCTTTTTTCTTCCCTCCATAGGGGTTAATGAACACCAGTAACCTGTGAGGGCGAGAGGGACCTGGTAGACAGAAGACGGAAAAAGGTGTAGACATGACTTAGACTTAAAATCGTGTCCCTCAAAAAGGAGACATATTTAAATTTCAGTTATTTAAAGCATAAATATATTTTTATGCCTAAAATGCAGTTTTGAAACATTACATTTTATTTATTAACATATATTATTATTATTATGTCTGCTGCTCTCTCTGCTACAACACCTCATTCCCTCAGTACAATACTGTACAATTGTAATTACTTTTATTTTAAACTGTGACTTATTTAGTGTCAAAGGATTAGCAAAGTAAGAATTTCATTGTACACTGTAACCAATAAAACTCTTGAATTATTCAACAGATTACAGATGCATCAATACCAGTACTGGCATCACTCCAGTAATCATTTGATTACTCATACATGTAAAAGTACTCTGGTACAAAGGTCCAATAGCAGGTAATGCTGTATGACCCAAGACTACTGAACTTTGTCACCCTAATTAACAAATGGCACAAAATGACAGCGATCCAGGGACATTTCAGGATAAATGATGGCAATCGTAACAAAAATGGACTGCAAACTGTGCTCTGTGAAAATGTCAATAGGAAGAACTATGGCATCTTTCTTCAATATAAGTAACCTGAGAGTTATTTATACAAGAAGTTTATTGCTAGCAGCGATAACTGTGCCAACGGCTAAAAAATGTCTAGTCATTGCTAGGTGAATAAAATTAACAGCTCTTATCAGGTATGTTGTTTCTGATAACCACAGATGAGGAATTCCAGTGCAGTGAAAACAACAAGAAAATTATGTATACAGCTATAGAGTAACATTTCCAAGCATAAACAAGGCATAGATTCATGCCCGAGATAACCAATAAAAATTTGACACTGACAAAAATGATAGACATCCTGAAATTAATCCACTCACAATTTTGTGTGCTTCTGAAACACATGAAAATCAGAGGATAGAAAAAGGATGGGAGGATGAACAGGTTTGTGGTGCTGCTCGACTCACAGTGGGTTTTCAGTGCAGTTCTGAGTTGCGTCACCCACTGATCCCTGAGGTCGCGGCTGGGGCAACAGAACAGGGACCTGCCCAGGCTCCACAGTGGCCCCTTCCCTCCACTGCTGTTACTGCGTTTTACATAGAATACTAGGGCAAACACATGTGAAGAAGAAACAGGTAAGTGAAGTACTGTAGACCAGCTCAGCGGTACGATCTGCATCTCCAGGCTGGACTTACACGTGAAGTCTCGATCAGTGTCCTCCACTTTCTTCTGGGGCTGGATCTCCACCTGACCCTCCATTACTGCAACCACCTCAGAGATGGGCACTGAAACTGAGACACACACACACACACACACACGTGACAGATGATACAGCAGTTGACTGAGTCAAGGGTCGACCTCTGGCCTCCAATATCAGCATCACCACAAGCCAAGACTTTCTACACAGCAACACAACGATTCCCATCTTATTAGGCTACTTAATCTATACGCAACTACATTTCTTCTTTATGTGGCTTAATTGTAATTAATTTTGAACAGAGATGTATTCATCAGCAGGAAAGGAATATTGTGCCACAAAATACTGACAACTATAATATTCAATATAATCTCTCCAACCAATATTTATACTTGGAACTATACTTTCCATGGTAGATTTGTACCATATTATTATTACATAATGTAAACCTCTACTTTGTGTCTGTGCAATAATGTACGTAACACTTTGGTAACACGGTAATACTTGCACTCGTTTATTGATTATTATACTTTATTGTAGTTTGTGGTGCAGTAATAGACAAATTTCCTTCTGGGATTAATAAAGTGATCCATCTATCCATTTCTCTCTCTCTATCCATCTATCTCACTCTCTCCAACTAGGGCTAGGCAAAATGACTATGTAATATCAATAACAATAAATTAGGCCACAATAAACATTAAATTAAATATGGCCTAATGTAGATTCTGTGATACTTTAAAAAAGATTTCTGCAATCATTACAACCTAAATTTTGCATTTGCATTTAATAAATAAAAATAGCATAAGCAATGTAGGTAACAATCAACAATTATTATAAAAAAGAAAAACATTACAATAAATTAGTAATTTTTGGGGGGGATTTTATACACACATACATACACACACACACACACATCTTGCAAGTCCATTAGACTATTTGGGGAAAATGTTTACAGCTATGACGTGACTGTCCACGTGTAAATGTAACAACCACGTGTATGTACAGTGTTTACAGAGTATAAACAGGTGCACTATGAGCCACGCACAGCTGGAGAAAGGCGTGTGTGTGTGGGCAGCTTTCAGACTCACCCGTGTGCTTGTCCCGGTTCTTCTTGTCCAGCTCGGTCCAGCTGAACCGCCAGCCGCTGAGCAGCGCGCGGTGCCGCTTATTCCCGAGCCACACACTGGACTCCAGCCTCACCGAGTCCGTCTCCATCACCTCGGCACCGCACACACCTCCACCCGCAGCCCAACACCTTTACAATAAGATCCGTACACGCCTGCGACACGCTTGTTTTGTCACTTTAACGGTGTGTTCCACGGTGTGCGCGCGCTAACGAGCATTTCACTGCTGTCACACCGCGGGTCTGTTTGAGTTAAACCCCCGTCTCGTGAGGGAACAAAGCGGACTCATAGGATAACTCCAGATAACAACAATGTTTATGCCTTGTTTTTTTTTGTTTTTGTTTTTAATAAAAGGGACTAGAGAAGATATAATCTGTGTTCCGGATCGGAGTTTTCTTCTTGTCGCTTCTTCCAAATTCTTGAAAGTGTGGCGTCTTCGCACACCTGTAGCTTTAGTCTGCAATTATCATACCGCCATCTCATTGGACAATACCGGCGCTCATTTGCATAAACATGAGCTTGTGGAATAAAAGGCGTGGCTTATTCACAGGTGGGCGCATACTTACTGTGCTTTACTAAACAGCTCGTCAAAAAGTAAGTGGCTGGTCATACTAGTTAGTGACCTAGTACACGATCTGGGAATAGCTGCATTAACAGTAAGGCTAGGTTTACTCCTAAAACCTGCAGGAATAATATAAAGCATAATTATTCATATAAATGTGAGGTTTCAGGCCACACTAACAGTAATTAATGAATGGCTTTAAATCAACTGCTTAATTAATGGCTTTAAATGTATATACTTTGGGCAGTAGGAAAAAGAAGCAAACTCCTTTCTGTCTTTCTCTGTCCCTCATGTTGTTGTTTGTTTTCACTTTAAACACTCTCAGGTTCCTGACTGACAAGACGGCTGCTTTAGAATGTACACCTTCAGGTGCCTCAGGCTGCCTTCTCCTTAAATAAACTTTGTAAAACCAGCTTTTCTTGATCATCTTGTGGCCATTTGTACGCCACTGTTTTTTGCTAGCACAATGTTTCCTACTTCTTTGCTTTGTTTGTTTTAAATGAACCTGAATGTGGACTGTTAAGTGGACCAAAAATAACAGCGTCAGTGCTTTAGGATCTACACAAGGGAACTCCAGTCTCTCTTTGGATATTTTATCATTGCTTTACCTTTGTGTAATAGCTGTCTAAAATCCAAATACAGACAGCGTAACGTAAATGGTTGCTTTACATGATGGCATGCTTTTTCTGACATGTCTTCTACTGTCCGGTTTGGGTGATCTTCTGTCCGCTAGTCTCCGGTTCCTGTTCCTGGCTCAGCAGTGGAACCTAATGCAGTCTTCTGCTATTGCTTTATTTCAGTAAATTGTGCGTTCTGACATGCCTTTCTGCTCAGCACAGTTGCTGAGGTACTGTAGACAGCCGGGCTGTTAAACCCAGACTGTCCGTTCTTTTCTGACCTCTTTAATCAACAATCTGTTCCCACCCACAGAACTGGTGCTCACTGGATGTTTCTTTTTTTTCATACCATTCTAGAGACTGGAGTATATGAAAATCCAAGGAAATCAACAGTTTCTGCTATGAGCATTACCTGAGGCTCTTGACCTGTACCTATATGCTTTTATGCATCTACATGATCGGCTGATTAGACATATAAGATTGCATATTTTTTCTTTTTGGATTCTTTAGTATGTCGTTCATTCATGTCTTACTTAAGAAAGTCTATACCAGTCGGCTGCA
>JAOVVG010000018.1:19035786-19048784 GCA_028566375.1 Leptodoras nelsoni
ATTATATTATGAATGAACTAGTTTTGATGCCTTCAGTGAGAATCTACAATGTAAATAGTCATGAAAATAAAGAAAACCCATTGAATGAGAAGGTGTGTCCAAACTTTTGGCCTGTACTGTACATACACTACTGCACTCTACTGAACTCTTCATCTGTACAGTTTAAACTTGTAAACTATAATCTGAGGTTTGTTAAAAGTCTCTGTTCTTTGAACAGCGAATTTCTTTTTTGAGCACCGAAGTGATATTGAGCTTATTTAAAAGTAATCAACATAACATTTAGTCTAATAACAGTTGAATAATTCTGGAACAACTGTAGAAAACATTACAGTCTATTAAAAAGAGTTACACTGCTGAACCGTTTACCCCACTGTACTGTAAAAGAGGACTGAGGTTTTGAAACTTTAAAAGGGTGGCACAAAAGTGGCAGAGGATAGCGTGATCATCTTCACCGCCTCTTCACTGCTTCTCTTTACGAGTAAATACAAAAATCTGATGCCTCTGAAAGGAAACCAGAGAGAATGTTGGGTTGCTTTATAGTATGACTCGTGGATAATTAGAAGCAGACCAGAGGGTATTTTAGGTCCCTGAGAATGTCATTTGGTCAATCGTGTCATCCCGCAAAGGAAAAAGCTCTTCATCTGCTGCTTTATAATGATTATGCATTAACAGCCTTGGTGGGTTTTTATTTTTTTCTGTTTTACTGTCCAAGATGCCAAAATGCTAAAATATCAGCACTGGTCATCTGAAGCCGCAGGGAAAAAGCAGCCATTGTTTTTCCTCTTTTATTGGCTTTTGACATGGCTTTGTCAAAACGGTCAGCTTTGAGAAAATGGGCCAAGTTATTAAGATCTTACCTAATACCCCCCTCCACCCCACCACCCTTTGTCTTTATCTCTCTGTCTCTCTCCCGCTGTCTCTCTCTGTCTCTCTCTCTATCTATCTCTCGCTCTTTATCTTTCTGTCTCTCTCTCTCTTTATCTTCCTCTCTCTCTCTCTATCTCTCGCTCTTTATCTTTCTGTCTCTGTCTCTCTCTGTCTCTCTCTTAATCTTCCTGTCTCTCTCTCTATCTTTTTGTCTCTCTCTCTATCTCTCACTCTCCTTATCTTTCTGTCTATGTCTCTCTGTGTCTCTCTGTCTCGCTCTCTTTATCTTTCTGTCTCTCTCTCTTTTTCTGTCTCTCTCTATTTTCTGTCTCTCTGTCTATCTCTATCTTTCTGTCTCTCTCCCTCTCTCTCCCTCTCTTTCTTTATCTTTCTCTCTATGTCTCTCTCTCTATCTCTCTCTCTTTATCTTTCTGTGTCTCTGTCACTGTCTGTCTTTCTGTTTATCTCTCTGTCCCTGTCTCTCTCTCTCTCTCTCTCTCTCTCTCTCTCTCTCTCTCTCTGTTCCTAGGATTACAGTGACCAGTGAGAATGGCTACGGGACTCTGACCATCCGTGATGTGAAGGAAGGAGACCAGGGTGCATACTCGTGTGAAGCCATAAACGCTAAAGGCTTGGTCTTTGCCATTCCAGATGGAGTGTTAACGCTGACTCGAGTACCCAGTACGCTCAGCTCAATCCAATGCTTATAATGATTAATTACAGGTCCAAAAGTCCAAACCCAGGAAGTGTTTTTTTGTTTGTTTGGTTTTTTTTTATGTTTTTTACTTAAGTAAAAACCAGGTTGTTCATAATTGATAGATCTTAACACATTACTCAAAATACAGATGCATTCATTTAAACATTAATAAGAATATTCATTACAAAAACATTTCTACAGACTTTTACAGATTTGCTTACTTTTTTTAGTAGTTGTAACGACAAATCTCAGCAAAAGTATCTTAAAAATGCTCTAGAGCCAGACTCTGAACAGAGGGTATATACTCTGTATATATCTGATACCTATAATCTGTACAATTCAATTGAAAAACAAACTGAAATCTATTAGGGGGGGAATAAAAACACAATGTACAATAGCATGATTGCAAAAATATGCGCACCCTTTAACTCATACTTTGTTGAAGCACCTTTTTATTCATCTTTGCCCACTCTTGCTTGCAAAAGTGCTCCAAGTCTGGCAGATTGCAAGAGCATCTCTTGTGCACAGCCCTCTTCAGGTCACCCCACAGATGTTTTAATATAGGATTCAGGTCTGAGTTGTGACAGGACCACTCCAAACCTTTGCTCTTCTTCTGGTGAAGCCGTTCTTTTGTTGATGTGGAGGTAGGAATTGCTTTGTCATCCTGCTGAAAGGTGAAATTCCTTTTCAGCTTCAGCTTTTTAGCAGAGGTCTGAAAGGTTTGTGGCAATATTGACTGTTTATGATTCTCTAAACGTTGACTAAAGCTCCAGTTTCAGCTGAAGAACAACAGCCCCAAATCAGAATGCTGCCACCACCATGCTTCACTGGGGGTATGGTGCGCCATGTTGTTTTTGTGCAAACTTGCCTTTTGGAATTATGGCCAAAATGTTCAAGCTGGGTCTGATCAGACCAGAACACATTTACCCACATGCTTTTGGCAGACTTGATGTAAGTGTTTGCAATCTTGGATTAAAGAATAAAGGAGATTGTTGTCACTCCTGCAGTTCCTTTAATGTTGCTGTAGGCCTCTTGGCAGCCTCCTTATTTTAGTTTTTCATTTGGACTTTTCCCTCTAAACAGTTTCAGTTTGTTTTTTCAATTGAATTGCACACGGTATAGGTCACATTACATCTGAAATGATTTATCTTGTTCTGATTTTTTATTACATCACAACAACCTGGCATGTTAAAAGGGATGTGTGGACTTTTTATATCCACTGTATGTATGAATGTGTCTGTCTGTCTATCTGTTTTTCTGTCTGTCTATATGTCTGTTTGTCTGTCTGTCTGTCTATCTCTTAATTAGTCTGTCTATTTATCTGTCTGTCTGTCTGTCTCTTGATTAGTCTGTCTATTTATCTGTCTGTCTGTCTGTCTCTTGATTAGTCTGTCTATGTATCTGTCTGTTTGTCTGTCTGTCTATCTCTTAATTAGTCTGTTTATTTATCTGTCTGTCTATTTCTTAATTAGTCTGTCTATTTATCTGTCTGTCTGTTAATCTCTTGATTACTCTATTTATCTGTCTGTCTATCTGTTTGTCTCTTGATTAGTCTGTTTATCTGTCTGTCCGTCTGTCTATCTCTTGATTAGTCTATTTATCTGTCTGTCCGTCTCTTGATTAGTCTATTTATCTGTCTGTCTATTTATTTGTCTCTCTGTTTGTCTATCTATCCATCCAGGTGGTCTGTCTGACTCTCTGTCTATCTGATTGTGCTAGCATTGTTGTGTTCATATAATGCAAATATTTTTTTCTGACTTTTAGTAATGATGACTGATGGAGAAGTAGGCTACTTTTCATAATTAGTATTAGTTTTAGTTTTGAATTATTATGTTAAAAACACTTTTTGGTTGAGGATTTAGATTCTTGGACCTTACTATATAATGTGTGATGTTTGTTTTCTGTTTAATTAACTGTGTTATTACGGGTTAAGTAAGTATTCATGTCTTAAATGCCCATGTCTCTGTGTTTCTGCCCAGGTAACTGTCCTGAAGGCCACTTTAATATCGACGGCCGCTGTGTGCCCTGCTTCTGCTCCGGCATCACCAAGAACTGCCAGAGCACCGGGCGCTACCGCAACCAGATCGCACTGCGCTTCTCGGAGGAGGAGAACTTTAAAGGTAGCAGACAACATGGTGTTACTGAAGGGTTGTGGGATCTGGATCTTGAATTGGCTGAAAGATTATTTTATCTTTAATTTGATTTCAATTAATAATGAAATTATTGTCAAAATTGATATTATTTTGTGCATGTAAATACATTTGTATGACCATAAAATTTCTCCTCCTTTTCCTTTCAGGAGTGAACGTGTCCTACCCATCTCGGCCAGGCAGTCCTCCACCTCTCTCTTCCACTCAGATGATAGTTAATCCGGAGGAGGAAGAGTTCCAGCTGGTGGATTTGTCTCGCCGTTTCTTGGACCTGGAATCCTACTGGACTCTGCCACGCCGCTTCCTGGGCAGCAAGGTCAATTTCCACACTGGTTATACTGGATATAGATATGAGGAATCTCTAAAGTGACATGATGTTACCTTGGTGACGAGGCATGCTGCTGTAGAAAAATGATCCAACAGTAGGGTGGTGTAATGTGTCCTGACAGGAAGCAGAGATACTAATGACAAGCAGAAGTTGATTATTTTTCAATACCAGCACATCCACATTCCCTGTTTAAATTTTTAATGCTCGATCGGATTGCCTGTGAAAAAGCCCATGTAGCATGTTGATGCATTTTCTATACATTACCATTTAAACCAGTGACATTAATAATGACACTAGCTGTGTTTTAGGTGGACTCGTACGGAGGTTACCTGAGGTATAAAGTGAGCTACTTGCTGCAGAGAGAAGGCTCAGAGCCAGTGAACAAGCCCGATGTGGTGCTGATGGGTAACGGCCACAGACTGATCTACCGCCGCGGCCCTTCCACAAACCCCAACGTAAAAAACCAGAGAGAGATCAAGTTTACTGAGGTCAGTCACTATGCACAGATATACCAGATGCTGCTGCAAATCTTGCTAGGCTTTACATTAGTTGTTATGTATATTTTTTTGCATATAAAAATGTAGATTCGTGTGTTCTCATGCAAGCATGTGGTTATTTTAGGAAAACTGGCAACACTCATCTGGGCAGCCGGTGTCTCGCACGGATCTCCTGATGACCCTGGCTAAACTGGAGAGCATCAGTATCCGCACCATGTACGACAACCGTGTGGCCAGCGTGGGTCTGAGCGACATCGTCATGGACACCACCAGTGTAGTGTTTAGTCTGGACGGTCAGCCTAAAGACGTGGAGGAGTGCAGGTCTCTCCCACACACACAAACACACACTCACACATACATTTTACATACATCACATACCCTATATACAGTATATACAGCTAGTACCAAGTTGGACCCACTTTAACAAGATGCTGGAAAAGGCTTTGTTCCATATTGACATGACAGCAGAACACAGTTGTACAGTGTGCTCTGAAGGATTGAGATCTGGTTCCTGGAGGCCATTTGAGTACAATGAACTCATTGCCATGTTCAAGAAACCAGTTTGAGATGATTTAAGCTTTGTGACATGGTGTGTTTTTCTTCTGGACATCGCCATCAGAATATGGACGTGGTCAGCAACAATCCTCAGGTAGTCTGCCACGTTTAAAAGATGCTCAGTTAGTATTAAGGGACTCAAAAGTGTGTCAAGAAAATATACCCAACACCATCACACCACCACCACCAGCCTGAAGCGTTGATACAACGCATGCTCTCATGTTGTTTACACCAAATTCTGTCTCTGATCTCTGAATGTCGCAGCAGAAATTGAGATTCATCAGACCAGCAACGTTTGAACCCCTGCAAATTGTAGCCTGATTTGCCTGTTCTTAGCTGACAGGAGTGGCACCAGGTGTAGTCTTCCGCTGCTGTAGCCCATCTGCTTTGGGGATGCTCTTCTGCATTTCTCGTTCCTAACAAGTGGTTATTTAAGTTACTTTTGCCTTTCTATCAGCTCGAACCAGTCTGACCATTCTCCTCTGACCTCCACCATCAACAAATCATTTTCATCTAGAAAACTGCCACACACTGGATATTTTCCCGTTTTCACACCATTCTCTGTAAACCCTAGGGAACATCCCAGTAGATCAGCCGTTTTCGAAAT
The DNA here is from genome assembly GCA_028566375.1 of Leptodoras nelsoni. NCBI lineage: Eukaryota > Metazoa > Chordata > Actinopteri > Siluriformes > Doradidae > Leptodoras > Leptodoras nelsoni. The sequence continues at coordinate 19,041,488 of JAOVVG010000018.1, forward strand.
ACTCAGACCAGCCTGTCTAGTGCCAACAACCATGCCACGGTCAAAGGTCTTGTTGACCATGTCTACATGCCTAAATGATTGGCTGATTAGAGATGTGCGTTAAGGAAGTGCTGAATGGCACACACCACCACCTCACCCAAAGAAAGCTCGCATGAGCAAAGTCACTGGTCTTTTTTTTTTTTATTCTCAAGGCAGCATCTGTAAAGAATTCATACCAGAAGGCCAAACGGTAAATGGAAAATTTTACCTTGACATTTTGGAACATTTGTGGAAGAGTGTTTTGTGTGTCAGGTCGCCTCTTCATGGACCCTCCATCATGACAACACACCGAGTCACACTTCACTGGCTGTGAGAGAATTTTTGGCAGAAAAAAACATTCCAGTCCTCCCACATCCACCCTGTAGCTCCAGCTTGGCTCTGTCTGATTTCTTCATGTTCCCCAAGATTAAAACACATCCCCAAGCATAAGCCCTACGGAGCACGGGAACTTCTCATTGCTATCTGGACAGACCTTGGATGTATGTGTGTTGTTTAAATCTCAGATTTGAGATATCAACTGTTATTACAGTTCACCAATGCAAATATATAGAATCATATTTTTATACAAAGAAATGACCTGAATTTGAGCTGTGCTATATTATATTATATTTTTTGCATCTATCAAAAGTGGGTTCTTTTAACCCAGTGTAAGCGTAATGTGACTGAGAACCTGTGTGTCGTCTCTCATAGGTGTCCGCCTGGTTACTCTGGCCTCTCCTGCGAGACGTGCTCTTCTGGGTTCGAGCGGGTACCTGGGGGTCTGTACCTGGGCACGTGCGCCGGCTGTAACTGTCACGGCCATGCAAGCGCCTGTGACCCCATCAGCGGACACTGTCTGGTACACAACCCTTTAATTCTGGGTTTTATTTGAATTCTAACAGTTTTGTATTTCATAATCAGTACACATTCTTATAACGCCTCTGTTTCTTCTCTCTCTCTCTCAGAGTTGTCAGCACAACACAGAGGGACCGCAGTGTGATAAATGCCGCCCCGGCTATTTCGGCGATCCCAGTCGTGGTCGACCAGATGACTGTAAGCCCTGCCCCTGTCCTTACACTGAGACGTCTCGCAGGTTAGTGCTTTATATCATGCTCCACTCACTCACAAACATTTACATTCACAATGATTTGCAACGAGTGTCCTTCTTTAGTATATTAACAGTTTGACAGTTTGCTGTGATATAAGGACATGCCTTTATGGGAAGATAAACAGCTACACCATGCCACATTTTATTCCTTACGTGTCACCTTTCTGTTTTAAGCAGTCTGCTCAGTCCTGAATATCTTGTGTCTTGTTCTGTGCAGGTTTTCAGACACCTGCTTCCTGGACGTGGACGGTCAGGCCACATGTGATGCGTGTGAACCAGGCTACACGGGACGTCGCTGTGAGAAGTGAGGCCTTCACTCTGTCCCGGCTGTTTTTTCATCATGTGCTGTTCAGCAGAAGAAAACTGACCCATTTTGTGATATTGTTCGTAGGTGTGCACCCGGATACGAGGGAAATCCTCTGCAGCCCAACGGCAAATGCATCGCGCACGGTGAAAGTACGCAATAAAGACATTGTCTCTGTTGCTTTTTATGGAATGTTTTTAGCTTAACACACCCTTTCCTGAGGCTGATATACGTATAGTATAGTATAATGTTCCATACCATTATAACGTACCTATAATAGTTCAGAACATTTCAAATGTTGCTTCTTAAATCATCTCCAGTCCTTTTTAAACCCTTTTCTCAGTTAGCACACGATGTGACAACAGAGGATCTGTCAGTTCCAGCAGCAGACCATGCAACTGCAAGGTAACGTTTTTATCTTATCTGAACCCGCATTTAGTTTTGCGTCGTATCTGTGTGTTGTCGTTGTTGTATAATGTTTTGCTGTGCAGGCCAACGTGGCGGGAGATTTGTGTGAAGAGTGTAAGCCAGGCTCCTTCCATCTTTCCGCTGGAAATCCAGAAGGGTGTTTGCAGTGTTTCTGCATGGGTGTGACTAAGCAGTGTGCCAGCTCCACCTGGACCAGAGATCAGGTTAGCTAGCTCAAGTCTGCATGCTGTAACTGGTTGATTCAGCTCGCAAGGGTTTTCTAGCAGGATTACTGGCTTTGGTGTTCTTCTAGAATCCTCCTTCAGTTTAAGGTAGGATTGACTTGGTTTTAATGGACTTCATTACACTGAACTCAATCCTACCTTAAAATGAGCAGGTGTATAGGCATATTCCTGCCTCATGCTTAATGTTCCTGGGCTTGAGGCTCTAGATCCACTGTCATCCTGATCAAGATAAAGCAACCAAAGATGAATGGATTCATGAAATACCCTTGTGTCTTTCTTATTGTAGAATCATGTACCTTGATCTTAACTGAGGCAAGTGAGGCCTACTGTTTAGATGTTTGTCTGGGTTCCTTTGTGACCTCCTGGATGACTTGCCGATGCGCTCTTGGTGAAATATTAGTAGGTCAGGAAGGTTCACTACTGTTCACAACAGTCCCCTTTATTGGATAACGGCTCTCACTGTGGTTCTCTGGAGTCCCAGAGCCTTGAATGACTTATCAGTAACCCTTTTCAGACTGGTAGATTTCAGTGACTATGTATTTACATCTCTTTAGAACCATTATGTGGTATCATAAACAGGGTCTGTTTAAGTGATGTTTACATTCAACTGGTCTGGCAGTAATGGGGAGTGAAATTAAATCCGATAGTCACTTGACTAAGAGGGCGTTTAGCCCTCACACAGGTAGAACTGAACAGCATTTTTCCTTCAGTAAATGAACATTTGTAACAGGATTGCAACAATAGAACACATTGGGAAGGGGTAAATATTTTGTCATAGCACTGAATGGTATAGCAATGAAAAGATCCTCTATGGCATGTCATGTCATGTGATGTGATGTAATGGGATGGACTCTTTTCTTTGTTGTGGCTGAAGGTGCGAGGAGGGATCAACGGGCAGCTGTTTTCACTCGCCAACGGAGGCAATACTCGCTCCATCACCGAGGGCATCACCCAGAGAGGTCCCGCAGAGGTCGTCTACCGGTCATTCCACAGCATCCCCAATGACATCTACTACTGGGTGCTGCCTGAGAGCTTCCGAGGAGACAAGGTGCGTCTGCTCCTGCTCCTGCTCGCATACACAAGCGTTAATGCGTGAAAGCATAATGTGTCATGTGGAAAGCTTAACCACAGCAACAATTAAGATCTATTGATTAGAATGAGTATAAGAACAAGGACATTAAGGACATCTAATCAGGTATTTTTGAAGCAACTGGCACTTCTGTCAGAGCTGCTGTTATAGAAAATGTTATCCAACACATTCTGACCAATCAGAATCAAGAATTCAGAGGCACTGTGGTGTATGTCTTTCTTAGGATCTCAGCAGGAAATCAGTAACAGGAAACAGTAAAAAATAGAAGTAATTTAAAAAAAGTGCTTTAATCTGGTGGAAAAGTTCAGAATGGCTTCAGAAAAAAAGTATGAAGCTTTTTCATTTAGTAGTAAAACTATTTCTTTTTACTTCTCAAAGGTGACCGCGTATGGAGGAGAGCTGCGCTACAAGGTGCGTTATGAGCCAGGAGCCCGCTCGGTGGTGATCGAAAACAAACCTGATGTGGTTCTTCAGGGTAACAGCATCTTCCTGGAGCACTACTCAGAAACCAAGACGCTGCCCAGAGTCCCTGCCACCTTCATCGTGCCTTTCCGAGAGGTGTGTTCATGTGCGCCCGAGTGCAGTTTGCTTGTTTGATGTGTACTTTCTTTCACAATTCTCAATTCCATCAACTGAAAGGCTGCTGGTGCAGGCTGGTGCTCTACCAATAAAAATGCTCATTTTGACTTTAAAGAGGTGTTAAATATAGATTGTCTCTTCTAGTCTGCATGGAGGAGACCTGACGGACAGCCGTGCACTAGAGAGCACCTGCTGATGGCCCTGGCTGACGTCTCCGTCTTCATGATCAGAGCCACTTACGCAAACAACATGGCCGAGAGCAGGTGCCCATGCTGTGTTCTCTGTCTGCATCTGTTCAGCCGTGAACCGTTTCCCACTATCAGTAAAATTAACCTTTTACAGTATACATTCTCATATTAGTTAATGAATGACATCATGTTTTATGCGCTTTACGTTGCCAAATGTCTGCAAAACAAGTTTATTATATATAACAGCTATATACCCATGAGTCATTCCCATGAGAAGTCACGTTACAGAGAAACCAACAAGTACACTGCCCTGAAGACTTTCCCACTGACACTGGAGACTTCTTCCATATACATGACGAATAAACATATCCTTACAGAAAATCTTACCGTATCAACATTTTAATCAAGCATCCTTTTAATCTATTGTAGTGTCAGTTATACGATGCTGAGAATGAGCTGTTACTATAGCAATGATAACACATTCGAATCATTCATTTAAACCTGTCATTCCTAACCATAGTGACTGATCTCCAATTATAAAGTCTGTGTTCTGCATTATGTCTGTGTTACGGTTGCTGGCATTCAGTTCATGGTTTCTGTGTTCTGTGCAGCGTCGCTGATATCCAGATGGATATAGCGGTGCCGCATTCCACCGGCAATGAGAGGGCTCTCGAAGTGGAGGAGTGCACCTGTCCTCAAGGCTACAGAGGGCCGTCCTGCCAGGTATCACACGCCACCTCCTTCGGCTCAAACTAAGGCCCCGTCCACATGACAACGCTGAAAACGGCGTTTCTGCAAAAATGGAAACTTTTTTTTTGCACTTCAGCACTTCTTCTATATGACAATGGCATTTTCATTGCCTGAAACTGCAAACTTTGTGGCCTATGAGGACAGGTAAAACAGAAACCTTTGAAAGTGATAATGACATGGAAGTCATGTCTCGCACATGGCTGCGTACATTTTTGTACATACTGTGCTGGAGAAGAAAGCTGTTGTTACACCGTTTGGAGCCAAGCATTATTAGGCTAAGCTACAATAAACTGTGGCATGCAATCAGTACATTCTGCTAAGATTTGGGCAAACCATCCAAATTGATATAGTGCAGCACTGCTCCCTTTGCTGTAGCCTACAGTGGCTCATGCAAAACCTTGTCTACATGAGAGTCTGTCCTTTTTGAAACATGCACTAAATAAGAAAATGTTATGTCTCACTCTGTGATGTTAATAACATGACTATAGCCGTTGGTTTACGGGTCTGGCGCATAGTTTTCTTCTGTGGTGTGTGTGTATTTGAGTTACGGCACCACCTTCTGGCCTGGTATACACACTATGACGCTTTCCCTCGTTTCTGCAGATAAATTCCAGAACGTTCTCATGTGGACGCGAAAACGTTTTGAAACCGCAAAGAAAAAATCCCGGTTTCTAAACTTTCCGTTGTCATGTAGACGGGGTATAAGAATCCTGTACTAAATTTAAACATCATTATGTCACATTGCGTCATTAAACCAGCAGATCTGCCAAGGTGAGGATTATTCATAGTGTTAATTATAAATCTACAACCTATTTCCTTTTCTTCTGCTTTGTACTGTGGGTGGAGGTTCACTCTGTTATCTCTGAGTCATCAGATTTATCTGTGCACTGTGTGACAAACAAAGGTTATCAACTCTCTAGATAGCATGTGCCAACATGTGAGCGCTTGTCACCCTGACTTCTGCTTTGGTTGCAGGATTGTGATGTGGGATACACACGCACAGGATCCGGTCTCTACCTTGGCACCTGTGAGAAGTGCGAGTGCCACGGACACACTAGTAGCTGTGACTCGGAGACGGGCGCATGCTTGGTGCGTGAGCGTTCCTTTACACTTACACAAACCTAGACATGCACTAATGCGTATTTTAAATGTATCCTCATATCTCATTGTTAAGCATGTGGTGTTGCTGAAGTAATTAGTCAGGGAAAACCTGTCAAATATGTGTCTGTGAGCTCATGTATACAGAAGTGGGTGGGAGCGGTTTCCTCTAAGTGTGTTACACCGCTCCTGGGTGTAGTTGCATGAGCAGCAGTTGTGTCGCGTGTTTCGGAGGAAGCATGTGATAGCTTCTCCCTCCCTGACTGGCAGTTCGTTGTGTGACATGGAATAAATACTCATGGGTGGGAATTGGATACAACTAAGTTTAGGAGAAAATCGGAGGAGGGAAAATCCCCCCCCCAAAAAAATATAAAAATAAAATAATAATAATAACATTCTCGATCCAAAAAGCTTCAACATGAGTCATATAAAATTAAATAATTAAATATTACATTTTTTATTCAGTTTTATTACTAGGCTTAATTATAAACATGCAGGACCCTGGGAATGAGCTGTTCCTATAGAAACGATAATGTAGTTGAGTGAACACGTTGATGCAAATCTGTCATAGAGGCTACAGATGTAAATTGGTGTTAATATTTTAAAACCTGGTGATTCATGATGGTCCAGCACTGTGCTTGATGACCGTCTTTCTTCCCATTACAGGAATGCCAGCATAACACAGCTGGGCCCAGATGTGAAAAGTGTCAGGTTGGTTTCTATGGCGATCCAGTGACTGGCGGTGTTTACGCCTGTAGACCGTGCCCTTGTTTGGGACACGCCTCTGGAAGCAGGTTAGTCCTACATGGCCATGTCATTCTGCATGACGCTAAAAATCTATCAGGTGCGTCAAATTCATTCGTAATAAATTCTCTGTTCCACAGCGAGACGAAATCTTGCTACTTAGACAGCGATGGACAGCCTACTTGCAATAACTGTCCTGCTGGTTATACAGGAAGGCACTGTGAGAGGTAAGCTCTCCATTCCTTGTCCTAATCTTTTACTTAGGAAATGATGGGACTGTTTTTCTGCTGAGTGCTCTAGGGATACTGGGCCAGCCAAGCCACGTATGGAGAGGTCATCCTCTCATGCACCATACTCTGTTAACCATTTGTGTGTCTCTTTCTCTTTCTCTGTCTGCATGGAGCCATATATAGAACCATGGATCAACCCCATCCATAAAAGTGACCATGTCTTCGTGTGAGGTTTAGTTTGTGAATGTAATAAGAGTACTTCCATGGATATTCAGTCACATCACTAATCTGGGAGATTTTTGGTTTTTTTTTTTAGCAAAGTATGACATTGCATTTGTTTTTTTTTCCGAGGTCACCATTTGTCCCAGGTTGCTTTGCTGTTTTTTGCTTTATAGGTCCTTGGACTCCTTTTAGCTAGCTTTCTGTTCTAAAGCTCTCTTCTCTGGTTTAAAGTGTAAACATACAGGGGTTGGACAATGAAACTGAAACACCTGTCATTTTAGTGTGGGAGGTTTCATGGCTAAATTGGACCAGC
>JAOVVG010000018.1:19049820-19060131 GCA_028566375.1 Leptodoras nelsoni
CTGCCTTGCGCCCTATGCTGCCGGCTAGGCACCGGCTCTCCCGTGACCCTGAAAAGGAATAAGCGGTCAAGAAAATGGATGAATGAATGAATAAATGGTTACAGCTGTAGTTTTTTGCTATAGCACACATTTGTAGAAGGGATTATTTATTATCTCATCTCATCTTATCTCATCTCATCTCATCTGGTTTAAGATGAGCCAAATGTAAATTATGGCTGTAAACTCCTGCATGTTTTTGCTTTATGGCTCAGACTGAGCAGAGATGTCATGTTTGCAGGGAGATGCCAACACTGCGACCAGAGAGGAAGTGAGGGCTGCAGTTCAAACGGGATCTGCCGCTGCAAGGCGCGTACACGAAATTATACAAACATCTTTACAAGTCCACATTTATGTGCAGCCAAGAGGAGGATGTTATATCTCTTTGTGTGTTCTCAATGTGCAGATGAACGTGGAGGGTCCTTCATGCTCCAGCTGCAAGCCTGGCTCCTTCCACCTCAGCCCTGCCAACAAGGATGGCTGCCTGACGTGCTTCTGCATGGGAGTCACTCAGCAATGCTCCAGCTCGTCCTTGTACAGAGACATCGTAAGGCCCGCAGATGTGCTCACAGCATTCCTACTTTTACATCTAGTGAAGATACGAACACTGTTAAGCTTTCTCCTTTGTTTGGATTTGTTCTTAGATCACCACTGTGTTTGCGCCCGGAAATGCCCAAGGCTTCACTCTTGTGAACCGGCAGCGCACCCACCACATCAGCAGCGGCTTCTCGGTGGAGCTGTCGACGGACGGAACGCAGCTCTCGTTCACCAACTTCGACCACCACAGCCATGAGCCTCACTTCTGGCAGCTACCTTCTAGCTACCAGGGAGATAAGGTACAGGCTAGTGGTCTTAGTACACTTTGTACACCTCCAGTTTATTCACACCGCTCAGTCTTCTGACTTTTCCCAAGCTCTGCTAGCTCTCCTTTCCTGATGCTTTTTATGTTCAGCCTTGCTGATGTTGTCGACGGATTATTTTGGACTTCTGTGGAAATAAGTGCCAGCAGCTGCAGCTTTTAGACTAATGGCTGCTACAGTTGCTGGCTCAAATGCTAGACTGGTTAAACTGTGATAGATTGGTATAATCTGATTTAAAACCCTGGATGAGGATATAAACAATCACTATACACAAAGGGGTAGTCTGAAGTCTACTTGTAACTGAGGGGGAGGATCATTCCACCATTGTGGTGCCAATAGTTGGACAGGATGTAAAATGCATTTCATACACAGTTCATTCTGTGTGTGTTTCAACATCCATGTTTGCACTTTATAGAAGCAGTCTGGCTTTAAGCGAATGAAACGCACAGACAAGGTAATACAGACTGATTGGAATGCGTGTTTGTATTTTGCATATTTGACTTGATGCGTTTGTTTAATCTGTTGTAGTGGTGTAACTTTTTAAACAAGCTTAGTTGCTTGCCCTGTGACAGATTTCTGATACGTTGTGCTTACGTGCATGATTATCAAGTCAAGGGCAAAAGACACAGCAGCAGTTGAGATGGGTGTCATTTCAGTAATAAATAAGTTCATGATTACATTAGCACATATAAATATACGCCCTCAATAAAAACGGCACTTAAGCCAAACTATGTGACTCTGGAATGATTGACGGAATGATGCCTCATTCCCCAAATCTCATATTAGTGAGCTTTTGGCCAGTGCTCTTGTCTCTACTTCCCACTTGGAAGATACAGAATCCTTAAGGAAAATTACTACTACTACTACTACTAATAATAATAATAATAATAACTAGAGAGGTGCATTTCCTAAAGAAAATGTGAGTGTGATTACAGCAATTACCATCAGCACCATTTGCTTTTGTGTGTGTGTGTGTGTGTAAGCACATACTTTGGGGTGGAAGATGGCAAAACATTTGCTTAGACTCATGATTGTGTGTGTGTTAGCGTTAGTACATAGTTTGGGGGGTGCCAATACTTTTGTACTTTTGTAGGTTTTTTAAGCATATAGTTGCTGGGAGTGTAAATACATTTGATCAGATTGGTCATAATGTGTATGCAACATGTTATTCAAGCAGAAGTACAGGTGACAGAAAATTAGAAACTGAAATGAAAATCAATGGAAGTGGATGGGAAAAAAGGGCGATAAAAATGAGTGTGGAGAAAATATATCGATTTTTAGAAAATTGCGGCAGTTGAAATCCAGACAAAACTACACCGAATAATCCTGGCGGATAACAATAGTGTGAGTGCAGTAAGCAATAATTTTATCCCAATAGAAGTTACTGTGCCTTAAAGAAGTGATTTATGAACGGACTATATTGCGTTGGCAGGTTCAATAGTATCCATTGGTTTTGTGTAGACATTATAGGAAATGTGCTATATTTATAAAACCAGGATGACTCTATACATTGCTAGAAGGACAACTGAGAAAAGGAGAAAACATTTGGAGCAGTCAAAACCAGCAACAGTGTCCTTGCGATACCTAGGATTGGCAGGAGACCAAAAGTTTGTCCTTGTTGCTTGCTCGACTTGGTGGCATGCACTTTGCTGTATGTTCAGGAGTGAAAACTGATAACACTATGCATGAAGAACCTTTATTTAATGGCTAGAGTGAAACATTATGGCCATAACAGCTCCTTGTATGGCATACAAATATAAACTGAGATGAGCATTAATTGAGTTCTTTGGTGTCTTGACACATGAGTGTAAGCTCAGCCGTGCATGTCCTGGTGTGTGCACGCCGTTGGATATCCTTGGGTCCAGTTTTCATTTTCACCTGGGTCACTGTGGTTTCTGTTCATTTTCACTCCACCCACCTTCCCGAAAGTCATCCAGCGATAACGTGCGTAAACTGGATGACGAAATCTGGGCGCTCATCAGCAACTTCTCGCAGGGACCGCCTGCCTACCTCTTCTCTTCATCTTCCAGTTCTGCTTCCTCCTTTCCAGTCAGAACCTCTTCTCGTTCAGGTGGGCGTGCCCCTGATCCTCCTTTAGCCCCTTCATCCTTACAGTCCACTGTGTGGGCGTCTCGGCCCCAACCGGGTGCCCCAGGCCGTTCCCCGCACCTTACCATAGTCAAGGTATTGTCTGGTTTCCATTTTAGCTAGCATTAAACTTAGGTCTCTATTTATACGTTGTAGTTCTTTTATGTAATTAGATGCAACATTGGTTTGATGCTGGTTTGGGATATTGGTCTTACTGACAGGATAAGCTCAGAAAAATCACAGTGGAACCATCCAGTGCTGCTCCGCCTGGCTCCTCCAACAAGGTAGTCTTCCACGGCATGATGTCAGTGAAAAGCTTGGGAAAGTGACACACAGCTTAGCAAGGTCATCCAGTCTTATTGCTCATCAAGCCGTTTATCTGTTCCCTCGCTGATCATAAGTTAATTTATAACATGTGTTGTTACTGTATGTAGAATTTGGTTAATCAGTTGTTAGCCTTCGGATTGTGAAAAGGCATGCGAAGGTTAATCTGGTTAGTCTCAGTGACCTTAGGGTGGTTCTGGTCTCTACATTTTTCCCAGAATGCATTCAGCCACAAAACAAACACCACTAGACATCTTAAGCAGCTTAGTTTAACACACAGAGTTGATTAGCCATAAGGAAACTGAAAGCCTTTTCTCTGTCGGGCTGCTTTGCTTTGCTTTCCTGCAATGCTTTTCTTTTTCTTTTCTTTTTTTCTCTCTGTCATCTGCTTGTGTTCTTGAACTTTTCAATCTCCATGTGCTCCAGTACTCCCTGGTCTACAAAGGTTTTAGCTTGCACTCGGAGGAGGTGCTCTTCTGGAAGCTTCCTGTGAAGTTTCATGGGGACAAGGTAACTAGTCCTGACTTAAACAGGGCAAGAGTGCTGATTTAAACTCTCACCCCATTTGCTCTTAAGCGTAGTATGTAGGAATTCGTTCCAGAGTGGACGAGCTCACGTCAATGATCCTGCAAATAGTTTGCAAATAAATCTGTTGATAAATAATGGCTAAATTGGCATGAACGATATATATAATGCCTGATGTACAGTATGACTTGACTTACTTTACCTTTAACTTTCCTGATGACAATGACAAACCCAGTTGTCCTCCCCATTATCTTTTACTCCTATCATTTTCTTATTCTCCTTTAACAGGTTCAAGCCTACGGAGGAAAACTGAAGTACACCATCTCCTATGTGCCTGGGCCGAGGGGCGCTCCGATCGAGGATATAGACGTTCAGATCATTGTAAGTAATATTTAAAATGGCACACGAGTGTTGTTTGTTTAAAAACGAGTGACCTCATAACGGCGTTCTTATTTCCAGGGCAATGACATCAGCCTCGTGGCTCGACAGGATTGGAGAAGGGGGCTGGAGACGAGAGAGACTCGCAGCTTTGAGTTTATCTTCCGAGAGGTGAGACGAACAAAATGTTTTCCGTTTCATTACATTACATTCCTATTTTTGGGACATGTGTTCTAAATGGTACTGTTCCTTCTCTTGTGTCTCTTGTGTAGGAGTACTGGCAGCGTCCTGATGGCATGCCCGCCACTCGAGAGCACCTGCTGATGGTGCTGGCTGACCTGGATGACATCCTGATACGAGCGTCTTACCACACAGTCATGCGTTCCTCCAGCATCTCAGGGGTCAGCATGGAGATCGGCGTGCCTCACTACACCGGCTTGGAAAGAGCTCAGGAAGTGGAGCAGTGCCACTGCCCGCCCGGGTACCGGGGCCTGTCCTGCCAGGTATGACCGTTCTTCAGTGCCGCAGTGATAGTGATAGTACTAGAACAAGGTACAGTGTCTGGGTGAGGATTTATTACCGAAATCGCACACATTAGTATTCAGGCTTCAGGACATTTGTAGCACTAGTTGCACACATTGCTTAGGATAACTCAACAAAATGGTATTTCTATTTAAACTTTATATAAAGAAATAAAGTTACATTACAATTACGGCATTTGGCAGACACCCTTATACAAATGAGCAGTTGAGGGTTAAGGGCCTTGCTCAGGGGCCCAGCAGTGGCAGCTTGGCCGTGGTAGGATTGAAATTCGAGACCTTCTTGTCAGTAGTCCAACGTCTTAACCACTGAGATACACTGCCCCATTTAATGATCTTGTTTAATGATGCGTCACAGCTTGCTCTCTCGTCATGGCTCTTAATCTCTAGAGTTCTTCAGATCTCCCTCAACTCACTGCACACACACACACACACACACACACACACAAACAAGGGAGAAATCGGTTAATTAATACGAGGCAGGTGTGAGCGCTCACCTCATCTGACGCTCCCATCCTCCCGTCTCCCGCTGCTAGATCATCGCCTGATCAAGCACCCGCTTCCTCACTGCCGTCACAGGTTCAAATGATTCTGACTTTCTGTGTGGTGCATTTCAGGACTGTGCTCCAGGCTACACCCGTACAGGTGGAGGACTCTACCTGGGCCACTGTGACCCGTGTGAATGTAATGGTCATTCTGACATCTGCCACCCGGAGAATGGCACCTGCATGGTATGCTGCATCCGTTAATATTCCAGCACCCGGTACTCATGCAGTACTACTCTATAATAAATTCATGACTTTCTCTAGACAGTATGAGATGTTTTGGAGTTGAATTGCCAATGTAGTGCAATAAGAATTGTAATAAGTATTAGCTTTAGGTTCTAACTGTCAACTGAGGATGTTCTCTCTCTCTCTCTCTCTCTCTCTCTCCATGTTGACAGAGCTGCCAGCATAACACCGTGGGTGAGCTCTGTGAGCTGTGTGCTCCTGGGTTCTTCGGAGACGCCAGTGCTGGAACCCCAGAAGACTGTCAGCCTTGCGCCTGTCCACATGCTGACCCAGAGAACCAGTTAGTATGATAAATAAAACACTGTTATGTGATTGTATTTGTTTGGCAGCCTGGAACAATCCTGAAAACTTCCCTCGAAAAGTGAAGCAAACGAGGCGTAGGTGCATTGCGGCATTGATCAAAGCATGATGACATGCACTGTCTGCGGAAATCAGCAAGATCTTCAGGCAGATTAACTACCACCACTCCATTTTAACAAACAACTGCCTATTTTACCCAGCATGATCTTTGCAGGAACATGAGTGTCATGAGTGTAAATGTATTTAGACGAAGCCAATTCTAAGGCAAACCCGAATTTCTGTCATTTTTTGTCGGCTGTATATGACATCTATTCCTCTCAGCTATTGCATCAGCACAGGCTCTTTAAAAATAGTGCTCACTGTAACACAACAATAGTATCACCATTTCTGCATTTCTGACTGGAGCTTTAAACACAGAACGTATAGGACAGTAGAACTGAGTGTTATCATGAGCAGTTTAAGCAAAGTGTTTTGTTTTGTTCAGATTCTCGCCCACTTGTGAGAGTCTGGGTAATGGAGACTACCAGTGTACAGCCTGTCAGCCAGGCTACACGGGCCAGTACTGTGAACGGTAAGACGGCACACTAGATGAGCAGTTGTGTGTGTGTGTGTGTGTATGTATGTGTGTGTGTGTGTGGTTTTATTTGTCGCTAAGTCAGTCATGTCATTTTTTCAACAGGTGTGCACCTGGATATGTTGGAAATCCACAACACAGGGTCAAATGCCAGCCGTACAACAGTGAGTGTACTGTATTCACTGAATTAATATGAACTGCTGTTTTAGTGAACAGAATTAGTAAACAGGGTAGGACACTCATATGGCCAAAGCTTTATTTAAATGTGGATTTACAAAAAACGATATAAACGATTGATATGGTTTTCTGTGAGGAGATGTTTTGTTTTTGGAAGGAGTCTCCAGCGTCAGTCCTTTTTTAATAGTAAAGCTGTAAGGTTAAGCTTTCTGTCTTAGGTCTTTAAGTCTTCACGACAGAAGACTTCTCCAGTTCTTAGTAACATGATGAGCAATTTGCTGTAGGATAAGAGGAACATGCTGTTGTTAGAAAATGATCTTGGGGTTTTGGGGTCCTGTGCGACCCATCCATCATTGAGGCTAGGGGCTGTATGTGCGCTGGGAGAGGCGTCTAGAGGTAATCATTTGAAACTCTATGCCCCGCCCTTTCAAGTGGTAAGAGTTTCATTCGTGGGCAGTTTGTAGTTGCAGAGAAATTTCAGATCTTTTTTAAACACCTTGCATTTATCAAGCACTTTAAATTATGACATTACATCTACTACTTATTGTAAGTTGCTATGATTTATAGAGATGGTGTGCTTGTTTTTGGACAGCCGCTGCCTCATTGGTGGTATCGGTGCACCCCAGGAGGGTGCAGGTGTCTCAGGGCAGCTCAGTCACCCTCAGGTGTCAGGCTTCTGGACCTCCGCCACACTACTACTACTGGACGCGCGACGATGGCCGTCCCATCTCCGGCACTGCCGAGAGACGCAGACAAGGTACTGCTGCCATGACTTGTACAGGAAAGCGTTTATTTTAGCCACAGTTAGCTGTAACAGTGAGTGGTTGATGAAGGAAATTCTTTAAATCAAATCAAATCAACTTTATTTATAAAGCACATTTAAAGTCAAAAGTGCTGTACAATACAAATAAGATGCCCACGTACATGTACGTATAAAATAAATAAGAATATAAACACACAGACACATACACACAGCAAGTATTAAGATCTTATTAAGGTTTAAAAGTCTGGTAACAGATAAAAATTTTAATATAAAATTAACCTGAGCATACAGTTCATTTCATTTCTGCTGGATTTCATGATGAGCACTGAAAGGCTTGAGAATACATATATGTTTTTTAACGTCCTGATAGAGACAGGCAGATTATTCCACAGTTTGGGTGCCGCAACAGAAAAGGCTCCGTCACCTTTTGTCTTGAGTCTGGAATGTGGTACGACCAAGAGTAGCTGTTTAATTGACCTTAGAGTTCTCTGTGGTGAGTATGGACATAGCATGTCAGAAATGTAAGTCAGAGAGGTGCCGTTTAAAGCTTTATAAACAACCAAGAGGACCTTAAATTCAATCCTGAACTTAACAGGCAGCCAATGTAGGGAGGCCAGCACAGGAAAAATGTGCTCCCTCTTCTTGGTTCCAGTTAGGAGCCTAGCTGCTGCGTTTTGGACCTGCTGCAGACGTGACAGAGCTGATTGGTTAATACCCAAGTAGACAGAATTGCAGAGAATTTAAGCAGGTTCTTGACTAATAAGCTCTTACAATACTTTTGCGCTTGGCAGCCAGTGTGTAATTTTGCACTAATGGTGTGTTGAACCTTTTTGGGTTGCAGGAGAAGAGTTGCACTTCTCCAGCGTGCAGCCTTCTGACGCTGGCGTATACACGTGCACCTGCCGAAACCAGCTCAACACCAACCGCAGCCACGCTGAGATCGTCATAACAGGTAAGACCGAAGGTTACAGCCAGTCTAGCATTAAAGTCTGATTAGATCAAGATCAATTCATTTGGCACTGGAACGTCAAACTACAGTATGTTTCAGTCAGAGTAAGAGAGAAGATTTTTAGCCCCGTTTTAGTTTAAGTATTCTTAAATAGAGGTGTGCATGGGACTGTTTTTGTTTGTTGGTTTGTTCGTTTTTTAACCCCAATCCTGCAGTGATTTTTGTTTGGATCGGTTTGCGTGTTTCTGCAAATGTAATGAGAGTAGCTATTTTACCTCAATGCCCTTTCTCACCTCCATGAGAGTAAAAATTGTCTGTTTGCAGACATGCATTTATTTATTAAACAAACCCACTGACTCAAACCATGTGCCTGTACTTCTGACTAGCTTCCCCATCCAAACCCATTGAGGTGTTTATCGAGGAGCCTAAATCCCAGAGTGTGACCCCAGGAGCCACAGTCAACTTCATCTGCACAGCCAAGAGCAAAGTATGACTTCCATTTAAGGGCTGCACTTAACCCCACTTCAGTCCTTTTTCATTCTTCATGCGTTTCATATTTTACATTAGAATTAAAATCATCTGAAAATACATTTGATTCTGGTGAAAAAAACGTGTGTTTGCAAACTGTTTCTGATGCGCTTGAACCTCACACAGTTCCCAGCGTACACGCTTGTGTGGACACGTCAGGGCAGCAGAAGGCTCCCCAGCCGTGCTATGGACTTCAATGGCATCCTGACAATCCAGAACGTTCGGCCTGAAGACGCCGGGGTCTACGTGTGTACTGGCTCCAACATGTTTGCCATGGACGAGGGCACTGCTGTCCTCTATGTCCCAGGTTCGTGACTGGCATCGCTCTCTTAGTCATCATTGTCTAAGCTCCCTCAAACTGTACCTGTCAGTTTATCCTCCTGTGCATGACAGCTGCATGACTCGCTCATCACTATTTCTTTTTTCCCTTGCTTGCCGGTTTGCTTTTACTTTTACTTTCTACTTACGACTCTTTCTACTTGTCTTATTTGACCAGTGTTCAGCAACAACTGACTTTTATTTCCTGCTCTGGTTGAGCTGTATTTTTTATTTTTTTCCTGTGTATCTGCTTACTAATCAAACTGCTTCGGGCTTTCTACTATTGCCCGTGCCAAGGCTTTAGGCTCGAAAACAATACAGCTTGTGAAAGATTTCCTCACAACAAGGAGGTTATTGCCGTCAGCGAAATTCTCATTATTTCACTGATAAATCAGTCATTGTCTAGTTACGTGTAGATGTATAGACATGTTTTAAAGGTAGACAGTCAGGTCACAAAAACAAAATAAATCCATCTTCTAAAGGCATTTTTACACTAAATTGTGAAACCGACTTAAAATAATGATTATATCTGGCATGTTTAATCCTTCCAACATCACAGATCCAATGGGGCTTTATAAAAGATACGTAATGGATTTTTTTTTCCAGTTCAGTATTAGATAAACCCTTCACGGTTGTTACTGTTCTCATGCCAAATCATTTCACTCACTGCTTTGGTAAATGTCTGCGTTTGAGCATTTAAGGAAACAGGATTTTTAAATGGCAGCCTAGCATCCGTACTGTACGTTACAAGGTCTGCTACTACTACTGTCATTTTTATTGTTAGGGTCCGGTTAGGAGGTCTTTAGGCATAATGTCACTGCCATTGGGTCGTATTCAGAGTTGAGTTAAGCACACTTAACCGATACCGACATAACTACGCGTAACTACACTTAAAGTCACCTAAGCCCTCTTCAGGCTTCCCGGTTATATATATATACAATTTGAACTCATTTATTATTAATATAATATTATTAATATTATCATCCCTTTATAAAGTCTTGATAAAGTTTTTTCCCCACATGGAGCGAGTATCTTAATCTTCATAACCTTGATGCAAAATAATCAGATGTGCTGGATCAAGGACTATTTTTTAAGCAGATGAATCATGACAATGGAAATCGTATCACAACCAAAAAGAGCTTCTGATTTATATAATGTCAT
>JAOVVG010000018.1:19108158-19121264 GCA_028566375.1 Leptodoras nelsoni
TCTACAATGTAAATAGTCATGAAAATAAAGAAAACGCATTGAACGAGAAGGTGTGTCCAAACTTTTGGCCTGTACTGCATATCCAAGGGTGCACTCATAAAGTGAACAGAGCTTGATGCATAGTGAACGAACCATGTCTAAGTGTCTAATCTCGACTAAATAAGGAACAAAGTATGTATGCTGTTCTTTAAAACGGTGGCATCACTGTAGATCTCCACAGCAGAAACAAGCAGACAAAATGATGGAAATCAGTCTTTGAGGCAGTAAGACTTGTACAGCGCGAGCTCCGTCCTTCAACACTTTTCGTCCTGTTGCGCTGTTGGAATAAGCTAGAAAAAACACGGCGTCATTTCCGGTGGAATATTCCAGCAAACAGTGCGATGGCTTTAAGAAGAGTCGCGCTGAATTCGTGCGTGCCTTTCTTTCTGACAGGTAACGGGAGCACGAGTGACAAAACTGCACACTAAAGCTCGTTTTGGTCCTCTAGGAAACAGTTGCACGCTGTTTAAAAAAAGAAGGATATATGCTTTTGGCTGGAGAAATAAAGTCCACTTGGAGACGCTGTTTTTTTTTTTTTTTTACAAAAAGTCTTACTTAGCGGTAAGTTTTAAAAGAGAAGTCTGAATTAAACCAATTTCTTAAAATAATGTTAGTCTTGCGCTCTCTCTCTCTCTCTCTCTCTCTCTCTCTCGGCTCGAATTTATTTGGCTGCAGGTCATAAATCTTGCCTAAGCAGGTGTAAGGGAAGATGCACATATGTGCCTGTGCAGTAATGTTGTTGTGAATATAATATATCATATGATTTGGAGTTTTGGAGGAGGCGGAGAGACAGACGGGCTGATTAGAGGCTGTGGTCCTGAGGAGAGCACGAGACGTTAAATCTGTCCTTATGTTTCTGTAACCCTTAGATTATAGTATAGGGTGGTCTGTAATGACGTTTGAATTATTTGAAAGATGTATAATAAGGACATAAAGGCTTGATGTCCTTCCTGGCGGTATTGCTTGGTTATGGCGAGAGAGCTGGGCGCAAGACCTCAACTCACACTTCGCTCTCTGTTGCGTAATAATCCGCGTGATGCGCGCTCCAGACAACATGCGCACAGTCAGTAGCACAGTTTAACAGTTAAACGAGCCCAAAACATTCACGCACTTTAAAAATACTGTAATGAGCTAATGATTAGAAATGTAGACAAGAAGCTACAGGTGATCAGGGTAGTTTTGGACGCAATAGATACCACAAGTCAGTGACTGCCACTGGATTATGGATATTCTTAAGTTTTTTTTTTAAATTACTGCAGCATTTACTAATGCTTTAATTTACCCAAACTAGGTATCATTTAATAGCACAAATGTGCATACTTTATAAAATCAAAAATCTTGATTCTTCAGAGAACGACTGTAATATCTTCATGAAAATACCATGCAAGGTTATAAAGCTGTAAATATTTCAAGTTGCATTAATAAAGCCCATTTCAAAACAGATAATGTTGGTCCTGAACAATGAAAAATTATATATTGAGAAAAGCAAATTTTTCTTATTGCTTGATTATGCGTATAAGCAGAAACGCATGCCAGAATGCACAACATAGCAAACTTTGAGATAGATGGGCTATGACAGCTGAAGTCCACATTGGGTTCCGTATATACGAATATGGCCCTTAATATACAGTCTGTTTTTCATTTTTTTGCTGGAAAAGGATCCAGTAGTCCTCTCAGACTATAAGTAACTGTGAAAATTACTTATATTATAAAAAAATTATTTATATCAGGTATCTGTGGAGCATTTATTCTTTTATTTAAAATAAAAAATTAAATCATAATAAAAATATTTCAGTAATATTTCATAGTAAAAATATTTTTGTTACACCTTCCTTCCAAAAAATACAGTTAGCTTATTTTAATAATGACTGATTTTGGAACTAGTAATCCTAGCATACTCATATTTTAGTCCCATCTGCTCATGGATATGGTGAAGCTGAAAAGGCTAGAAAGGCAGAACTAAGCAAAAGTAATGGGACAGAACAAGATGTTTAAATGGGGAAGGAACTTTTTTTTAATGTTTTACAAATGAACGACTACCTGCTACCTTATTAGCGATATCTGTACACCTGTTTGTTCGTGCAATTATCCAATCAGCCAATCACGTGGCAGCAGAGTGATCCATAAAATTATGCAGATACAGGACAAGAGCATCAGTTCACATCCATGTGAACTCCATGATGGTGACATGGTCATTGGTGACAGACGAGCCGGTTTGAGAATTTTAGAAGCTAATGATCTTTGAAATTTTCATGCATGGCAGTCTCTAGAGTTTACACAGAATGGTGCGAAAAAACATCAGCAAGTAGTAGTTCTGTGGGCTACAACAGCAAAAGATCCCATTAGGTTCTTCTTTGGCCAGACCCAGGGGGGTCTGTAATAATCTCTGTTTAGCCACGAGCACAGCGGTGGAAGAAGGCAGCTATGCGTCTCACTCAACCCAACAACCAATTGACAGTTTATGTGGGTTAGTCCTGATTGGTAAACAAGATTTAAAGTGTGGGCAAAATACTTTATGTGTGGTGCTAATTCAGCCTTGTTGACTGCAACCTCCATAGTTTGAGCATTCTGCATAACGACAGCAATGTTGTGATTAGCTTTTTCAAGCTCTGACTCCGAAAGAGCCATTTACTGAAGATAAAGATTTATTCAAAACCTATATTGCCCATATGAAAAAGTGGGCAATAAGAAAAAACAATAAGAAAAACACAAAAATTGCATCAATGGAGGCAATGCAAGGCTCAAAACACTGCCGACCAAAAAAAGAATGCAAAGGCTCATCTCACCTCTGACAAAAAACATCTAGATGACCAACAAGACTTTTGGGATAATATCCTGTGGACTGATGAGTCAAAGATGGAACTTTTGGAAGACATGACTCTGATTATATCTGGTGTAAAGCTAACACCACATTCCACCATAAGAACACCATAGCTACAGTTAAACCTGGTGGTGGCAGTGTGATGTTCTGGGGCTGCTTTGCTTCTGCAGGACCTGGATGACTTGTCATAATTGATGGAACCATGAATTCTACTCTCTATCAGAAAATCCTGAAGAAGATTCTACAGCAGGACAGTGATCTGAAGAACACAAGCAAGTTCACCTCTGAATGGTCAAAAGAAAAATTTCAGGTTTTGGAGTGGCCGAGTCAAAGTTCTGGCTTAAATCCCATTGAGATGCTGTGGAAAGACTTTAAATGGGCAGTTCATGCTCACAAACCCTCCAGTGTAGAAATAAAACAATTCTGCAGAGAAGAGGGCCAAAATTCCTCCACGGCAATGTAAAAGACTCATCACAAGTTATCACAAACATTTGATTTTGTGGCACAACCAGATATTAGGTTTTGGGGCAATTACTTGCTCAGATAACACAGAAATATATGCATGTTATCACATCTACCAGATCTAGAGATGCTGAATCTGTAAGAAATGTATAATAACAACACTTGTTATATGGTCTGTTTTTCAGGTGCTGTGCACAGAGAACGAAAAGCCCACCATGATCCTGCTAACTCCATCCTCTGGTATGGTTTCCACAAATGCACCATCTCATAGATTAGATAGCATGTTCATTTCTGTGTTGGTAGTAGTGGGCGTTGTTTTGTGCTTGTATGTGATTTACTGCTGTCAATGGCTCAGTATGGGGAATCTCTTGGGGGGAGGGGGAAATAGGCATTTGAAGCCATGTGCTGTGGACAGCTCCACCACAATTTTATCCTGTTAGTATGTACAGTGGAGTTAAAGTCATTTTGTGGATATTTTAACCATGTTATTCATACATTTTTGCTATTTTGTTTTCAGTGATTCCAGAATGTCAATAACAGGATTTTGTTCCACATTTGCTCAGTGGTCAGTAATGTAGTTCCAATTCAATAGTTGTTACCAGGAAACCATCAGGCAGCCTTCCAGAAATGCACATAAACCTTAATCCACCTAACCTGTGAAGTGTAACAGACCAGACTCAGAGAAAGCGAAAGACAGAGTGAGGATCCATGTCCAAAGTCACAGTGAAATCACAAACCAATTCAGTGTCATTAACCAGGCCAGTAGCCAGAGTAGACACAGTGTAATCAGGTCAAAGGACAATCAGAAAGAGTAAACCAGGAGACAGAGGGTCAAACACAGTAGGATAACAAGGCATAGAATTTACAAAACCTTAGTGCAATTAATGTATGATGCAGGGGTGGGGGGTAGTTGTGATTTATGGTAAAACTCTGGAGACTCTGACTTCTGCTGATTGGCCAGGCTGGCATTACAGGACATTACTCCTGATGCTCCTGAAGCAAAAACTACTTCTCTTACCCCTGGGCTAGGGCGCAGGTCGGTCTGGATGTTCACATTGGGAATCTGTGATGAGAGCTGGGTCTGGAATGTCATCTGCACTGACCCAGGAGCATTCTTCAGGGCCATACCCTTCCCAATCTACAAGGTATAGCATGTAATGGCCTTGTCACTTGTAGTTGAATAACATCCTTACAAGGTAAGCTAGACCACTATCTTGTGGTCCACCCGTGGCTTAGTTCCAAGCTAATGCCCCTGAGCACAGTAACACACAACAGGTTTGAGTAATGATTTGTGAAAATTGGGTGTATTTATGTGTGATTGTGACACCTCTGATGACAAGAGCATCCATGATGAGATTCATTTTCCCACCCAGTAGACAGCTCTCCCCATCATATGACAGCTGCCCACCACGGATGGTGAAAGTTAATATGTGCTTCCTCTGAGTCAACTACATGCCTGTCTAACTGCTGTTTATGGTGCATCATAGGGAAGCAATAATATGCTCAGAAGAAACCACTATCCAGCCCCTTCCACATGCATAAGCTCACAGACATCCACGATTGAGTAGTATGATACCCCTCCAGTAGCATGATACCCCAGAACATACAGTCAGTTCTGTTCCCTTCAACTCATAGGATGCTCCTGTGGATAGCTGTGGAATCATTGGGAACATGTGATTGAATGCAAATGCTTTTCTGATGCATTAATTTCTATAAATTGTGAATCAAGAAAGGACCAATGAATCTGGGACTTCCAAAATGGAATTTTCAGGCAGAGATCACTGAAGGACAACCAGAACATTTGCAACAGGTATAGTTATGGATGTCTCTTTCTAGCTTGAGACTGCCTTTGGGCTGCCTAATGTAGGTGAACATATGCAGCTTCCCAGATCTGTTCACTCCTTTTCATCAATTCATCAGGACTTCTGACAGGATTTATTTTTGGTTCCCCAGACCACAGAACTAATTCATTTCGGTATCCTACTAGAAATGTGTGATGCCAGTGGAAGTGTGGATGATGCACTTCTGCTTATACTCTGCCCAGGAGAGGTAATCCAGTGGTACTGCTTATTAGAAAAGTGTGATCTTCCAATTTCTGGATTCATGCATTCAACTTTTGACCATTTGGTTGTGGATTATAGCCTGATAAATGACTCACACTTATGGTAAGTTATTGAGAAAATGTTCTCAAGACATGTAATGAGTTGTACTCCCATGTCAGACACAGTGTCCTCTGGAATCCCATAATATCTAATGACCTTCCTGAACATAATCTCTGCTGTTTCTGAAGCAGTGGGGAGTTGGGCAGAGGTACCAAATTACATGGTGTTGACTTCTTTTTATATTGGCAGATCAGTTATACCAGAGACATTGTGCTATATGGGTGGATCTTGTTTGTTCACAGATTAATTATACTTTCCATAATTGTGACATCATTGTCCAAGGAGAACTGGATCCTATTGGTTACAAAGGAAATGGCACTCTATTTTCCAGGACATGCTGCTCCAATCCCACTTTTGAAACCAGCTACAAAACAGTACCTTTTGTGGCAGAGCCTTATGAACTCCTCCCTGAAGGCAGAGATCTGCTAGAACTGATGAGGATACCAAGTTAGTAGGGGGCTGAAGCAATGGCTGAACTCAGATCCTGAATTTCGTCTTCTGTATTAGATCAAGCTCAACATGTGTGATGATCCATGCGCAAAGATGTTTAAATACAAAGTCCATACATATGCAGTGAAATCACACATTCATTTAACATTAACACTAATGCACAATCAGACCAAAGGACAAACAAAATGAGTAAACCATGAGAGTAGGCAGAGGGTCAAGTTTAGCATACTTGATCAGTAGAACAACAATGATCAAAAGATGGTATATTTATATCCTGGGGAATCTGAAAGTGAGCCTTAAATGTTTGGTTGCGACCTCTGCTGCTGGGTAAGCGTAATGTCCTTGGCTACACTGAGCCTCTACCTTCTGTCTGCGTTGAAATTTGGCAATTGGACATGTCTTACTGTTTGTATGGAGCTCAGCATGTAAATGTAGATGTTTTGGCTGTGTGTATGTCTTCTTTTGACTCATTTGGATATAAAAAGTTATGAAATAGTCATACAGTATTGCCTTTTTTAAAGCGCCAATCAGGAATTTTTGGTAGAACTATCTTTAACATGAGTATATCTAGATAGTTATTGGGGCTTTGACAATGTTTAAATTATGCTAAACTGTTAACATTTCTAAAACAGTTACACGATATGGTAAGCATGACTTAGCAGGCATCTCTGACACTGGTTTTACACATTCAAATGAAGGCAATACCAGCATCATCTGTTATGATGTCACATTTTTAAAGTGGTGAGCCACATTTGTCACATTTAAATGTTTCATATCATCAAACTACTTTTAATATTAGATAAAGACAACTCGAGTAAACCCAAAATGCACCTTTTAAATGATCATTCCATTTACTGAAGATAAAGATTTATTCAAACCTATATTAGCAGGATAGAATGTCAAAAAGGGAGCACATGATGCCATGTTCTAAAGAGATTTGAATACTGATTTGAAACAAAGTCACTGAAATCTACCAGTCTGGAAAGTGTTATAAAGCCATTGCTGAGGCTCTGGGACTCCAGTGAACCACAGTGAGAGCTGTTATCCACAAACAGAGACAAGTTTGAACAGTGGTGAACCTTCCCAGGAGTGGCCGGCCTATCAAAATATCACCCAGAGCCCATCAATAACTCATCCAGGAGGTCACAAAAGAACCTAGATGAACATCTAAACACCTGCAGGCCTCACTTACCTCAGTTACAGTCACTGTACACGATTCCACAATCAGAAAGACACGGGGCAAAAATGCCATGCATGGGAGCACTGCAAGGCTCAAAACACTGTTGACCAAAAAAAGAATGCAAAGGCTCATCTCATCTCTGCCAAAAAACATCTACATATTCTACAAGACTTTTGGGATAAAATTCTGTGGACTGATGAGTCAAAGATGGAACTTTTTGGAATACATGACTCCTGTTACATCTGGTGTAAAGCTAACACTGCATTCCACCCATACCTACAGTCAAACATGGTGGTGGTAGTGTGATGTTCTGGGGCTGTTTTGCTTCTGCAGGACCTGGATGACTTGTCATAAATGATGGAACCATGAATTCTACTCTCAGAAACATTTTAATGTGACAAATTAGGAGAAATAGAAGAAATTGGGAAGGGGCAAATACTTTGTCACAGCACTGTATCTAAATGAAAACACTAGCCAATACTGGTAAATGATAGTTGCACAAAAAAACATGCATTGCAAACTGGCTAACATTTGTCCTATTTCTCATTAGGCCTCTTAGAATGACTTCAGTATTCACCAGCTCCACAGGCAAAATGTGTTTTAAGTTTTAGCTGTGATTTCAAATCACATGTCTGATGAGGTCGGATCAAAGTTTAAAAGAAGTTGTTTAAAAAAAAAGATTTTAAATGAAAAATGGATACATGCAGATATTTGGTGAATGATTTGCTGTTGGCTTGTGCTATGTCTGATTGGTTGTTTTCTTTCAGATGAAGAGTGGCTTGCAATCGACTGGCTTTGGAATCACGCCAAGTTCAGGTTGCAAAACACAATAGTAGGAACCCTGCATTAAACTTTTTTGATGTCTGTATAGCTGTTAGGCATATATTTTAAAAGCAAGATTTTAGATGATATTGTGTCCCTAAGCTTACATATTCTGTACTCTCACAGAGTACACTTTCTCACACTTTATTGAACGAAAGCCATTTCTGCATGTGTCCTTGCATGCCTCCAGTCTACCCCATCTGATAAAATAGGGAATAAAGGTGGGCTTCTTTTTCTCTTCACTGTTTTGTGTTGAAGGAAAAATGGCAGCTACTGCTACTGTGCATGTGGATTCTGTTATGTTCTGATAATGAATAATGTGATAAAAACACTGAATTCCAGACAGAATTATACATGATAGACTTTCTTTGACCAACCAGGTATACTTTATGTTAATGTAACCATCTGTGTATATGTCTGTTCTTTTCAGACACAAGAAAAGCACATGGCCTTCTGGTCAAGAAAACTGCCATCTATAGTTTTGTCTGGAGCTTATGTTATTGTTTCTGATGATGCCTTGGGGTGAAATATCACTTTAACAAAAATGACTGCATTTGAGGATTCATGCTAAATTGTGAATAGATTATGTCTGCAGCTTTTCTGTGTGTTTAATTATGTGTGTGTGTGCTCCATTAGCCAGAATATGATTATTCAGCCTGCAAAGAACTCCATTTACTCCATTTTATGCCCACTCATTTACTTGAGGACAAGGAACTCTTTGTGTCTCTTCATTAAAAATCTTTGCAGAGTTTCAGTGACACAAAGTCAGAAAGGAGTGTCAAGATGCCAAGAAGAACCCTGTTGTGTTTAATCTTTTTTTTCTCCCTAAGCTGCCATGCGACACTCTAGTGCTGAGTGCTGTGTACTGTAAATACAGCTCCTATTACACATTACAGTACATTATGTGTACAGCATTGCTACAAAATGGGGCAGTAGGATTGCCTAAGGAAAAATGATATGAAATGAGCTAGTAGTTTTTCAGACAATTATGAAGATTGCTAGAATAAATTAATGTTAACTCAAGCCTGTGTGATCCAGATCAGTGGCTGTGCATAATTCATATCACACATATGAGTGGTATATGAGTTGGTATATGAAATTTTGCTTTTGTTCTTTAAAGGTGTATTTATTCCATATTTTAAAATATTCTCTGATGTCTACATAGGTGCAGGTTTATTGTGATATTAGCCTGGTATAACCAAACCCAAGTTCACTTCTGTAAACTGACCAGGGATCAATAGGCAGGCTCACCATGTTTGAAGAAAGAATGGTACAGATATGGGAGGAAGTATGGGATTTCATCTCTGTTAATGGTAATGTGGCAATACACATCGTTTAAGGAAACATGATTGGACTAATGTACCTGGATATATTAGAGCAGAATTTAATATCATCAGCAAAGAAAACGAATCTGGGGAGAAGATGGTCGTTTAAACAAGATATACATCCAATCCAATATACAACCCAAACATACAGCCAACGTAACTTACGAAAACCTTGCATGGACAAGCCAATCGCCTGACTTTAAGCCCAATAAACGTTTTAGATGACTTTGAAATTGTCATTGATTCCTTATAATGTAGTTATTTTGAAGATGATTTGTTAATGGACCAAAATTGAACCACAATTCTGTAAAACACTGATCAGTACCTACTACAGAGTTCTCAAAGCTGTAATTGCCAGCAACAGCTTTACAACAATATTACAAGGTTAGTTATGTTTGGTGTCTGAATAATTCTTAAAGACTGGATTATGCTTATAGATACATACTTTTTACATATAAATACAAAATTCAAAAAACATTGTCATTTTTGTTACACCTACTGTTAGGAACTGCAAGGCCACGCCCACTTCCCTTCCTCGTTCCTCTAGTCCGTTTCTCTTTCCTCACTGGGTGTGGCTGTCCCTACTTCCGGTTCCTTTGTCTATTTTTAGATCTCTGTGTGGTAACTCTCCCCGTCAAGAGCATCCTACCTCCTCAGGTGTTCTGTAACGCCCTCTCCTGGGAGATCAATGAGCGAATCCATAGTGCTAACACTAGCAATCCTCCTCCCAGAGAGCTGCAAATCCCGGAGGGGAGAATTTTTGTTCCTGATCTATTCACTAAGGAACTCATCATGTCCGTGCACACCAACTCTAGTCCTTCCTTCTAATTCCGTTTCTCTTTCCTCACTGGATGTGGCTGTCCCTACTTCCGGTTCCTTTGTCTATTTTTAGATCTCTGTGTGGTAACTGACTTCGCGAAGTATTGTTTGCCCAGGCTTCTTTACCGAGCGTTTTTTCCAGCTTTTCTCTTATAGTGTAGGATATCGTTTGTTTCCCTTCTTCCTCTCCTTCCATGGTGTGCGCGTGTTTGGTGAGTGTTTGTTCCTTTGTGCGTTTGCTGAGAGTGTGTTTTGGTGTGTGTTTGTTTGTCTCCTTTGTGTCCCGTGCTCCTGTTGTTGTTCGTTTTCTTAGTTTAGTCATCTCTGTTTTAGGAGCTTTTCTTATTATTTGCAGTGCGCAAGTTCGGTACGTTGGTACGCAGCACCAGTGCCACCACCGGTGCGCGCTCGCGTGCTGGTTTATGTTTTAGTGTAAATAGATTACTAACCACTCACTCCTCTGTGTCTTTTCACCCTTTAGATACTAACCATCAGTGTCCCGGACCCCTCTCTCTCTCCTTCTCCTTCGCTGCCTCTCACTCCCTCTCTCTCTTTTCACCCTCACTCACCCGGGCACGCGTAGCCAGTTACCACTCCTCTCACTTCCCTGCTGTTCTCTCTCCAGAGCCCTTCCGCTCCGGCCTCTTGTCTTCTTTCCCCGTCCGATCTCCTCCTCTCACCCGGACGGCTGTCTCTGGTCTTTCACCTCTCTCCTTTCCTAACACTCATCCCCAGTCATTAGTTTTTATTTTTTTGCCTGGTCTCTCCCCTGAGCTTTATTTCCCTGCAGATTCTCCACTACGCCCGCTTCTCCTGTCGTTCCTGCCTCCCATCTCTACTCCTGGGACCTCCAAGCTCAGCGCCTCCTCTTCATACCTCACCCCAAGTCATTTTCCTGTTTATCTCATTCTTCTCATTAAAAGTGACTGTTGTTCTGCATCTGCGTCTCCTGCATTCATCAGTTTCATAACAGAATACTTCGCCCAACATGGAGACGGCGGGACAAGCTATCCGGAGACAATCCCTCCGGAAACTTCTGGACCAGTCTGAGGCACAGGGACAACTCCTCACCGCTCTCACTCAGCAAGTTCTGAGCCTCTCCGCGGCCACTCCTGTACCTCCTCCTCTGCCTGATACTGCTCCGGAGACCCTCATCCCTATCTCTGAGCCAGAACGTTACTCAGGTAATCCGGAGCAATGTGAGGATTTTCTGCTAAAATTTTCTCTCTTCCTCACCAGCAGGCCCCAGACTACTGAGCGCAACGCCATCGCCCTCCTCATCTCTCGTCTGTCAGGCGATGCGTCTTCCTGGGCTACTGCCGTCTAGAACGCTAATGGTCCCGAGATCCAGTCTCTCTCTGCCTTTACCCAGGCTTTCCGCAGCACCTTCAATCACCCGCGACAGGGTCTCACAGTGGGCGAGGAGCTTAAACGGCTCCGAGGAGCTTAAACGGCTTAAATCATCCCATCACCCTAGTAAGAGCCAGAACAAGCCTCTGAACAAGCCTGTTCGCAGGTGAGCACCAGTTCTCCTATTTCTAAAGCTTTGGCCAAGTTAACCGTATGAGTGGTCCTACCCCACTCTGATCTGTTTCTCTCAGCCCTTATAGATTCTGGCGCCAAGGGTGACTTCATTGACGCCGATTTCATCAAGAAACACAAGATCTCTACCACCCTCATGCTCAGACCTCGCCATATCACGGGGGCAGATGGTAAACCCCTGGGTTCTGGTCATATCTCCATCCACGTGGGTCAGGTACACAGTGAACACCGCAGCTTTTTTGTCATCACCACTCGCTCTACTCCCATAATTTTGGGTCAACCCTGGCTGCAGGCTCATAATCCCCGGATTTCGTGGCAACCCTTCAATATTGTGTCCTGGTCCCAACACTGTTTCCAATCCTGCATTAAGTTACCCACCAGGGAAGTGCAGTTGGCTGCTGCCGGCGAGCAGGAGGAGGAGTTACCCCCTAACATCCCGGCTACTTTTCGTGAGCTTGCCAAGGCCTTCAGCAAACGTAAAGCCAACCAACTCCCTCTGAATCGCTAATTAATTAAAAAAATTAAAAAAACCTCTACATAAAAGCCGAAAAGTGCGAGTTCAATCAGGAAAGCATCGCCTTCCTCGGCTACCTGATAAGCGCTCAAGGGGTCAAGATGGACCCCGCTAAAGTGGACGCCATCCTGAAGTGGACCACACCCTGCACCGTAAAGGAGCTTCAGAGCTTCCTGGGGTTTGCCATTTTTTTCCGGCGTTTCATTCGGTCGTTTAGCCAGACTGCACTGCCCCTCACAAACCTCCTCAAGGGGAGGTCCACTCCACCTAGGCTACACCCCATCGCTTAACTGTCCCGCAAGCTCTCACCAGCTGAAAGAAACTATTACGTGGGCGACACGGAGCTGCCAGCCATTAAATTGGCTTTCAAGGAATGGAGGCATTGGCTCATGGGTGCCAAATTCCCGGTCCAGGTTGTCACTGATCATTGGAACCTCGAATACTTAAAGGGGTCTCGCTAGACAAACCCGCTGGTCCTTGTTTTTCAATCGTTTTGACTTCCTAGTGACCTACAGACGGGGTAAAGGCAATGTTAAGGCAGACACGCTCTCCCGGATCTTCGATCCCCCCGATAAGGTCGCTCTCCCAGTCAAGAGCATCCTACCTCCTCAGGTGTTCTGTAACGCCCTCTCCTGGGAGATCA
This sequence comes from Leptodoras nelsoni, assembly GCA_028566375.1. NCBI lineage: Eukaryota > Metazoa > Chordata > Actinopteri > Siluriformes > Doradidae > Leptodoras > Leptodoras nelsoni. The sequence goes on from JAOVVG010000018.1 coordinate 19,120,938, forward strand.
ATGAGCGAATCTACAGTGCTAACACCAATCCCGCTGCCCGTCACCCAGGGGAGAAAAGGACCGCAGATAAACTTAGGAGCAAGTACTGGTGGCCTACTCTCATGAAGGATGTAAACGATATTATTGCCTCATGCGCCACCTGTGCCGCTTACAAAACTTCACGTAGGCTCCCCGCCGGCAAGCTTCTTCCACTGCCCATGCCTAACCGTCCGTGGAGTCACCTGGCCATCGATTTTGTCACCGACCTCCCACAGTCTGAGGGTAACACAGTCATCCTTACTGTTGTCGACAGGTTCTCTAAGGGTGTTAAGTTCCTGGCTCTTCCGG
>JAOVVG010000018.1:19148539-19161557 GCA_028566375.1 Leptodoras nelsoni
CCGTGGCTCTTGATACATCACAAAGACTTGCTGTCTTGGTCACAGATGCGCCAGCAAGACGTGCACCAACAATTTATATATATATCAAGGGTTTTATGAAGACTACCAGGTTCAGTTAAGTGTTGCATGTAACATCTCTATCCTAGAATAAAAATAAATGACATAAAATGGCATTAAAATGTTCCAGTGTCTCCATATTAACTAAAACAGGTGAGCGTTTTGCATATTTCATTCGTGACTATGCAGTTATTCCACTTTGAGTTTGGGAGGTATATATTAAGCAAAGCAGAACCAGGTGGTGTAGCAGAGCCAGATGTGTTGCAGGTGTGTGTGTCTTGTTCGTCAGCTCATTCCTGTGCTCGTTCCTCAGGTTGCTAGCTCCTGTAGTCAGCTAGCTTCCAGGTATTGTGCTAGTTGAAGAACAAAGGAAGCATGTTGGGAGTGTGTGGGCAAAACAAGAGAATTGTTGCTCAGAAATGCATTGAGTTACAGTAGCAGTGATGTCATGGCAAGAGATAATGCGGTGTTGTGGTGTTCCTATGGTGATACCCTTTGTAGGTCTTATCACAGAGGAGCAGGAGCACCATTTTCTCCAAAGATCATCAAAGAGCAGCAATGTGTTATCCCAAGCAATATTATCTTCTTAAGCAGATTAGTTCTCATGGGTAGATCTGTGTGGCGCTGATCTGAACATTAGTCCAGTTGCAAGATAAGTTCACTACCCTGATTGATGCGAAGTCTTCTTTGAAAAAAAAAAAAATCATTTATTCAGCTTCAATAACTGGTTCAATCCGGTCAGGGTGACGGTGGATGTGGAGTCTGTCCCGGGACAACTGGTACGCAACAGGAATATGCTCTGCCTGGGACATGAGTTCATGGTACTTTACACAAACATTCATTCAAATCTTTAGGGACTGTAGAGTAGCTGCTCCCTACCCAGTAAGTACAGTTTTGAGCTGCTTGTACTTTACTTGAGTGCTTGAGTAATTTGCATTTTATGCAAATTACTGTATACGTCCACTCCAGTAAATTTCAGCACTTTCTGCCCACATGGTTAACAGCTCCACCAAATAGGCATTTTCCCACTAAACGTCTCACATGGATCGAGTTGGTAGAAAGACCAGGCTGTTTGTATTTGCCGTTGATTCCGGACATCTTATAGAGCAGAAGGGGTTTATGCGAGCTTCACGGCACACAGGAGACTTCTATAATGTGGCTTTCTTTAAGACCTAGCGCTTTATAGGAAGTCTGCCATTACCAGCCGCTTTAGCCGTAGAAGCCGACTTGTAAAAAGATTTAGATATATGGCTTTGAAACCACACCATTTAGCCATAGACCACAGGCCCGTGTTTTAGCGCCACTGTCACAGTCACCATACAGTCACCATACAGTATATATTCCAGGCTTTTTAGGCAGGCACCGACCTTTACATAAACTCTGAAATAAAACTGGCGTTTCCCCTCATAAACAGCTTCAGTGAGTTTTACAGGGCTGAGGCACTAGAACGTATCCATCAACCTTTCTTTGACCCTCGGTTTTCATTAGTATTACCACAATGAAATAAATGGGTGTTGCTTGTGTTCTTCGACATGGCTACACTGATGTAAAGCTGATTTTGCACCTGTTATTGAGGGATATAAAGGAAGAATCCACCTAGAGTAATTTTGCATGAATACAGCACCAAAAAAAACAAAAACAGCAGCAGAATTATAATGCACATTACATTACTATATTGCAGTATAGATGTGCTTAATGTGTTTCAGCCTGGAGTTTTCCTATAAAGGATTATTTTGGGGCTGGATATTATATATATAATATGATATCAATATCCTGGATATAGTGATACTTTTTTTTATTACATGTTTAATGTTTTTTTTTAATAATGAAAAGTTTTATTCTTTATCATTATAAATAAAAGAATTGATATAATTAATCACATTTTTTGTTCCTTAAATCTAAAAAAAAAATTCTTAAAAATGTTAAACTGTGGGGGGAAAAAAGCTTTTAGAGATTATATTTCTTCACCATCCAGTGTTATTTGTATTTATTTTGGATAAATGTTATTTTTAAATATTTAAAAAAGTAGACATTAAATAATGTAACAAGCATTTTTCTTTGAAAAAATCCGTATTGCTGTGAAACTGTTATCCAGTGATGTGATATAATGCATATTGCATCTCTTAGACACGTCTTTTGGGAGTGATGATGTCATCTCGCACACCCAAAGGTTATTATTTTTTCCCTAAAAATCCTAAAACAATTTGTTTTCCCATTTCTTCAGACCAGCCATTTTCCAGGTATTCGAGTCAGCCGTTTCGAATTGCATTTCTAAAAACTAAACCACAAACTCCTCGTTGAATCGCAGTTCATTCTGTTCACTGATTATCATAATGTTATTAGAGGGTTTAGTCTGTGTCTCCAACTAATCATGGCAAAATTATAGGGTGTGTCAAAACAGTAATCAAGGCTCGCAAGCGATGCAGTTGCTGGGTTTAATCGGCACTTGTGAAAAACGACAGAAGCCTTTAGACACTTCTTTGCTTTTGAGGTTGGAGGTCTGGACCACAAATGACAGTCATCTCAAATACAAAGAGCTGTAAGAGATTTAAACCTTCCCTTTCTTGGAGATTGCACAGAATCACTTCCCGTGAATATTAAAGTGTCTCTAGGCTGTCTCTATATTCTAGGCTGTCCAATTGCCAATCTAGCTTTCTCTGTGTCTTTTCTGTGCCTTTTGCACTATCCGTCCTTCTTTTGGCTTGAACCTCTCCACACTTTCAATTGGCCGCTTGTCGCTCCCTGGGAAGCGCCGTAAACACTGTTATCACACGCCTCTGTTCACACACCAGTGTGATTGTCATGACAAGTGATAATGCGCCAGTGGCCTGTGGGAGGCTGAGATTTGGACTAATCATGAGTGATTTTGGAATATTGGCAGAATCCTAATGTGTGTGTGTGTGTGTGTGTGTGGAGCTCCATAAGAGCATTTGCTTCATAAGAACAAAATGCTTATGAAGCATTTGCACCATGTGTACGTAATAAATTAATAATAAAACATGGTAGAATAGTGTTACAGTGAAATAATCCATGATGAATGCCAATGAGTAGAATTTCTAATTCATTAAAGAACCATTTAGATAGACGAGTTATCACGTTCGGTTACCTTCTGTTTTTCCCCTCTTTCTTGAAGTTGAAAAAATCTCTGATGTTACACAGAAATCAAAAAGCTGTGTAATAAAGATTACGCAATGGAGCGAGCACATACGTATAAACTCGCTATTGAAACACAGCAATATACAGTCGCTGTTTTAGAAAATGAATCCCACCTTCTGGCCACACGGATTGGAGAACCTGTGATGTAGTAATGTATAGTGAGCTAACTGCAATAAACATATCAAGTTTTTGGCTTTGACAAACAGTCAGCAAGTCTCTGGTAATGAAAGATAAGACACGAAATCTGCTTCTTCCACCTTCTTGTTAATGCCGAGACGAGAACCGCAAGAGAAGAGAAAATGATTTTCTTTGGAAAGCGGAATGTACACAGCGTGCTTGAGTGTCACTCCTGAAAGAAGCCTGTGCTCCAGTTCTTGGTATCGATTTGCCGGTGGTGACGAAGCCTCATTCCTGGTGTTTATGACCCTGAGATACAATGCTGTGCCCTGAATAAACAAAGCAGAATGAAGGTCATTAGATTGAGCACAGCTGAAATTTCAGGGTGTAAACACGACAGTGATAAAAAGCACTTTAAAGCAGCCGGGAGATGATGCCAGCTGATATGATAACCTGCCCCTCCTACTGCTAACAACGTATGCATGTTTTATGCACACATCTTCAGCTTACTGCTATTTCCAAACAGCCAGGCCTGGTATTTACCGCCTGATAAGCAGTCATTTGATGGCAGCAGAAGAGGAGAGCGCGTAATTTTGGGCCGCGCAAACTAAATAGGCTCAGTTTTTACAGCATTTGTACTTGAAATCGGATGGCGCGTGGCTCCCGAGTGGCATATTCTCAATCAGAAGTTCTATTTCTGATCCGCCATGCCCGCTGATGATCCCACTAACTTTACTCTTATAACCGTTTTAACCAGGAAGTGGCATTTTCAGAAAAAAACTGAAAACCCTGTGTAGGAAACTTAGGTACTCTTGGAACCCCGCACAACCAATCAAATTAGTGGACTGTAACTAACTGTTGGATTAAGCACTGATGTTGTGGTAAATTATACCACATGACACTTCTCTTTAGTTGCTGTCATTTTCTGGTTGTTGAACCTCCTTTTACAACAAAAAAAAGCCATTTGGAGACATTTGCTTTAGCCCCACCCTCTCGGCTCTCCAGGGTCTTTGCTTTGCTACTAGGTATATAACATAATTTGCATTCGTAATTGCAACATGAAATCCAAATATGAATGTGTAGTTCATAAAAATGAGAATTATCGTATTGATGCGATTTACTTTTAATAGAAAAATTAAAAGTACTTGCATCGTCTACACACAAGCCGCTCTCCAGCCTCCTGTCGAGCAACACGTTCATGCACGTGCCATTGTGTGCTGTGCGCATGAATAAAAATGAGAAAGGGCAGGGATGTGGATTTTTCTCCTTCTCTAGTGCCCTTTTTGAGATGAGATGTAATCCCGTCAGCGTGCTCGGTGAGCTCCCAATGGCTGCATGCGACTCGCTCTGTAATTATTCACACGGCCACAGATGCTGCATGCTGGTCCTTGGTGCTGGATCACAGGTGCTTGGCGTGGTTCTTGTTACCTCTCCATTTGACTTTCCTCTCTTATTTCAAGCGGCGGCTTCACTCCCGAGTTCTCCTGTCACACATCAAGGATGCCAATATGGCCCAAAATATATTGCCCCAAAATTACTTTAATATATTTAAAAAATCACTTGCATTATATAGACCACAGTGATCACACGATGCATCCAATCTTCAGCTGCCCAGTTTCAAGGGATTCTACCCACTGTAGCCTAAGATACTGGTTTTTGGCCAACAGGAGTGGAACCTGATGTGGTCGTCTCTGTTGTAGCCTGTCCACCTCAAGGTTTCATGTATTCAGAGAGGTGGACCTCATAGGAGGTCTGACGATTTGTACCAAATTGTACTGATGCTACTCCTCCCGCATGTCCTCTGACTAATGTTTCCCGAAACATAAACAGTTATCATTGAGCAACGTGTTAGAACAGGCACAGAAAAACACTAAAGGCAGCACAAGATGGGAAGAGCTGGCCGAGGCAGTCACATTCTGTCTGGCTACAGATACGGTGCCGCTCAAAGCTGGAGACACCGTGGGATTTAAGACACGATGCACACTTTAGATGCGCGGTATGATCTGCCAAGTTCTTTCTAATACCTCCATTCCCCGTATGTGTTGAGAACGTCAACGGACGATTGCTTACGAGTAACGTGCCGAATTATGGTCCATAAGTCTACGAAATTGCGATGGTTTATTTTTCTTATTTCAGATGTGTAAGTGTCAATTTGAAAAGTGTACTTTAGTGGTCATTTACATTTTTGCACACCTTTTACATTTTACCACAACAGTTTTTTTTCTACTCGAGTACTTGAATATCTGTGATTTAATGCCTGATTGCAACTTTTTTAATATTTAAAATAAAGTTTAATGCTGGTTTTAATGACCATTTGCATAGGGCGGTTTTATTTCCCACCCCGTCAAAATGTTGTACAGAGTGGCTGTTTGACTTCTCATAGCCTTCCTAACATCACAAAGTACTCGGACTATTCTTGTCTGATCGCTCTCATCAAAAATGCAGTTCTGCCTGCAGAACTGGATGCATTCTGTTTTTTGCACCATTCTGTGTAAATTCCCGGAGATCAGCAGTTTGTTCAGACCAGCCCACCTGGCACCAACAACCATGACACGCTTGATGCCACGCCAAATACCGCGTTTAATGTGAACTTCAACTGAAGCTCTAGACCTATATCTGCCTGATTTTATGCATTGCTTTGACCATACACTGAATACCAGAAAAACTGGTATAGAAAAACTGGTAGCAGTTAATACTTGGTAGGTCCCCCATGGGATCTTGGAGGGAACGTTGCACAGTCCTCACGCTGATGTTTGTTGAGGCCCCATGTTCAAGGTTTCTTGTAGTTACGGTACACCCTTGAAATGCTCATACATGAAAATCCAAACTTTGCTTCTACCTCCAAAACGCTATGACCCATCTCACAAGCTCCAACTATTAAACTGCGTTGAAAATCGCAAAATCGTGATAACTTGCCATTCTCACAGCGGAAACAGCTCTAGAAGCTTGCATAGAGGTATATCACTTTATATACACACTGGCGGACGCAACCAATGACTTGCACAGGTGGCGTTGCTAGTATTTTGCATAGTTTTTCTGGTACTTCAGTGTATATGTGCCTGAATGAGCAGGGGTGTAGGTGTTCCTATAAAAGTGGGAGGTCCGTGTGTATATTGACAATGTTTCCAATAAATGTCCCTGAGAAAGACATGCATTTACTGCTTTGTAATATTTCCTATGAAGCTTGAATCTAGCAAATTTAGTGTTTTGAATCGAATCGAATTGTTCATAATTTATTACCATTGATTTTTGAATCAGTTTGAAAATTGTGAATTTAATTGCTTCACTGTCAGATCAAAGATTTACACCCCTATTAATTACTGTTTAATGCTACCCATAGACTGGCACTGACTTATGAGTGAGCCTTGCTCCTGCTAATGAGGACATTGATGTATGAAAGCAGTTAGCAACAGCAGCTAGTGTGGCTTCTGGTATTCCTATATCTATTGTTGGACTGCATCAGAATGCAGTATGAATTTGTGATCATTAATAAACATTTTGGGCTTCTGTATTCTATATACAGAATTTGAATATGACTGTATTTTCCCCAGCTTGCTCTTACCACTCGGGTCATTTTGTAACGGAGCAGGCAATGACACGCACATGACACATCTGTATTGTATAATCACATTTTATGCAAGACTTTGCAGGAATCAAATGTTTCACTTCTACACCCTGGATGTGTGGAAACTTGCACACTTGGCAGACATCAGAATCAATTAGTTATTTATCACCAGCGGTAGCGAAAGATCTTCATTCCCAGCAGGATTCTGAAAATAACTATGATAGCGGTGCGTTCGGTTCTCGCTTGTTGCGTCACAGATGTTATGAGCACTCCGAGCTCAGCTTGTGCTCGAACCAGCCATGATCATTTTTATCTACACCACAGCACTGTTTCAGAAGCGCTCCCACCCCAGACTACAGCCCCCTTGAGATCCCGCAGCCGTGCATACGGTGTTGTGTGTGTTGCATAGCAACATAGGAGGCACAGGTGGAAAGGACACACCCGGCGTTCTGTACAAACCAGATGCGCCCTCATCATCTCAGGCCTATTGAAATGGGTGACTTGATACTCGACTCTTTTGTTCTGGTTGAGTTGTGCTGCACCACTGTTGCTTGTTAAGTAGGCTCGAGCGGCAGCAGTTGCAGTATGCCTGTTTATTTAGTTGCCTCGCTAGCTCTCTGCTTTAAAACTGTTTGATGTTGTTCAGTTGCTATTTCTGCTAGATAAGCATTTTCCCAAACTATCAGAGAACACTATTAGAACCTTTAACGAAATATTCAGCAGGAGGCTAAACATTGTAGCAGTCCAGAAATAATGTTCTTGCAGTAACCATGTAGTAATGCGTATCTCAGAACATCCAGAAGTGTTCTTGACATATGAATGAGATGTCTAACAAAACAATTGACCGTATCACCAAAAAAGGGAGTTTCCCTCTAACACACAACGGCTTCCATGACTGACTTTACACGGCCAAGTCTGATTTTATTTTTGGCCTTGCCAGAGGACACTATTGCTCCGTTATCTGTGGCAGATTTAAAGCATCTTGGTTTTTTTTTGTTTTCTTCACATTTTTCACACAAGCAGAAGTCCTAATCAGAATGCACAGCACTCACTGTCTCTACATAGACCTTCTCTTTTTTCATGATTTAATAAAAGCTTATTGATCAGGTGGCTCTCATTCAAGTAATTGAGCATTCAGAATCCAGCAATGAGGTGCAGACGGAGGCATGTATAAGATGTTTATGGCCCTTAGCTGTCACCATGGCTTCTGCGGAGATCATTTACAGGCTTTCCTTTTTATGAAAACTGGATCCTGTAAGCGAGCATGTATTATTTTGTTGTTCAGCATTGGTGCAGGTGTAGGTTACAGTGGTCTGTGAGCGCAAAGGACATTAACAAACCAAAATGTGACAGCAAAAAAAAAGAACTGACAGCAAAAGCAAACGCATGACAAAACAAACACCCATCCAATGTACAATATACAATGAAAAAGCAAAAACACAGCAGCAAAACACGTAACAACAAAGAAAAATCCTGTAATATCAACTATAAATAACTATAAAAGCAGTAAATAAGAGAACAAAACCAAAAATAAGACAAAAATGACACCAAAGCCAAGAACACAACAGCATTACCTCAAACAGAAATGTGCACGCCCCAAGTAAAACATGCTCGTTTCTGATTGGCTACTGTGCAGACAAATCTCTGAGACAATGGTGGGGATATAGAGAATGGAGCTGGAGTATGTTCATTTATTAAGGTAATTCATATGATGTTATTTTAGATACACTATCAAGTTTGCACACCATTAACGAGTATATAAGCTACGAAATGTTGCCTAGAGGACGCTGGGCTATTCATGAGCATGACCATAATAAAGTGAATAATGTCACTTTCATTGTGTTCACTAGCTCTTATGCATATATTATATTATATTATATTATATATTTCTTTTTAGCAGTTGCCTTTTTGCTTTGTTTGCACTTATAGCCCATTAAAATATACCACCCCTTGAGTGGCATAGTTCTGGAAAGCAGTAAGTATACCAGGTTACCAGCTTTGTGTGTGTGTGTGTGTGTGTGTGTGTGTGTGTGTGTGTGTGTGAATACATTATCTGGTAAGAAAAGACCTCTCTACATTCCACTCATGTATATTGTTTCCCTCACTGCTCTGATAAGCCCATGACCCGCTGATTGCTTTCTACAATCCTGAAGGAAACACATCTAATCACTGACCTTCGAAACTACATCCCATAATCACAGGCTTAATGAGCGAGACCATGGTGCTGATCAGTTATGCGGGTCTGTTATGGCGATTTAATAACTCTGGCCACAGCTGCAGCTCGTAGGGCTACAAGTCTACAGGTGAGATAATGCCCCGAAGAGAGAGATTTCGGGAAGAGCAGGCTTCTGGGATATCTCGGATATACGCGAGCTTTCACAGCAGCAGAAGGTGAGTCACGTAGACCTTGTGTGGGTCTGAAAGAGAAAATTCTCTCTCAATGACGTCACGCTAGCAGTCTTTGTGAATTAACAGTGAGCGGTTGTAGGATGGAGCTTTTTAAATTCCAACCTTGTCCTTCTCTCCTCTTCTCTTGACTCGGACTGAATCACAGCTCTACTCCACACACTCCTCATTCCATTCCCGACCAACGTGAATAACCTCTTAAAAGAGGGATTAGCATATGTTGTGTGTGTATACGATCATGGCCATGAGGATGCTGTTTTTTTCCTTCAGTGTACTAAAGCACATTTTGAGTGCAGAGTGCAATTCTTGGGATTTCTATTGACTGTTGTTAGGTGACAAGGATGGTATAGGTTTCAGTGGTGCTGTCACTGTACACTGAAGTGCCAGAAAAACTGGTACTGGCGTAAATTACATAGCAAGGCCAACTAGGCATGTCACTGGTTGCGTCTGCTAGTGCGTATATAAAGCAATAGACATCTATGGAAGCTTCTAGAGCTGTTTATGCTGTGAGAACAGCAAGTTGTCACGATTTTGCAATTTTCAACACGGTTTAATAGTTGGAGCTTGTGAGATGGATCATAACATTTCTGAGGTAGAAGCAAAGTTTGGGTTTTCATGTATGAGCTTTTCAAGTGACTACAAGAATTTTGGCTACTTACAAACTTATGACAGCCGCGTGGCTGTAAAAAGACCCTGGGTGAACGTGACCAGCGTCAGCTGGCAAGAATCGGTTTGCGTGATAGGCGTGCAACACTGCCTCAATTAACATTGCAATTCAATGCTGGGGCCTCAACAAACATCAGCAAGAGGTGCAACGTTCCCTCCAACATAGTGTATAGATTTTTTTGATCACTTGTTACGGTGATAAGGCAGATCGCTGAAAATTTCCCAGCTAAAGCAAGGATCAGACAAAATCTGAATAAAATTCTCTCAGCAGAAAAGCTAATTCGGAGCACGAGAAACGTGGGACATCAATGACACATGACTTCCTGTACTACTTAATTTTGTTTTGTGCCAACTTTCTATGAACTTGAAGTCAAGAGCCTTGGCCTTGTGTCCCAGTAGGGAAGAAGAGGATGTGGTCTCTTTGGTTGGTTAAAAATAAGTATGGCTTAAGTAGTGTGTACACTGCTGACTAATGCTGTCTTTTAATTGTTGCTTGTCTTCACATGGAGGTCAAAGAGAGCAAGACTGTCCATGCTCTATGATTACTCTGTTCCTTGTTGATCAGAGAGAAAATATTCAATAACCATTCAAGGTAGAAAAATTGGTGAGTCACCTTGACAGGAATGAGTTTGCAATCCCTTCCGCCCAGACGGCATGGCCAGTTTTGCTCCCTTGGACTCCTAGACTCGAATGTTTGGGACTCATTCCGCTGTCAGTCAGTGACCCTAGGCAATCGTGGATGTTGTGTATGCAGAGTGTGAGCAGCTGAGCCAACAGGATCAACAGGATGCACCTACTAGACTTCACCCTCTCTGGTTGATAGCTAAAGTGTGTTGGGGCACAACTAGGTAGTGGGTGGGAACTGGTAAATGACCATATTGTGAGAAAATGGGATAAAAATCCAACACAAAAAAACTCATTGCTGCTAAGTAGGATTGCGGCCATTAATACACGTTTGACTCACTGGTTTCTAATAAAGAGGATTTTGTTGAGTCGTCTTATTAAAAATTCGCTTCTGCAGCAAGCAAAATGTCATTTGTCTGTATTATTAGGAACAGGTATTTCCAGCGCTGATATGATGTGAACTCTTTTTATAATAAGGTTATATGCATACACATAAATCTGCAAAGCGGATTACACACAGGAGTGCAAATTGTGAGTAATCTCCCTCCATGTGTTTGTGTAAGTAGAGAATCGCCGAGGAATGCAGAGAATGCCCGTCCACGCTTCGCCTTCTGCCGAGACGTCATGCTGAAAATATTATATTGTTAACAGGTGCTTAAGCTGGTTGTTCCTTTATAGCTCACTGCAATGCTTTGTTCAGGGATTATATAGATTTCATAGCTTTATATAGGACGAAATGGATATTGGTGTTGCCAGCGTGTGTGTTAATCTACACTATTGTTACTGAAATCTAGTTTTTTTTTTGTTTTTTTTTGTTTTTTTTTAAGAGCATTTTTTTCTTCTGGTGAATAAACATTCATGTCTCACAGGATGCCCTCTGCATGCTGTGCTTTAGTCAGCAAATACTAAACAAATCCAAATCTCTGGTAACCTTGGGTGTATGTCCTTTAATTGCATTTTTATTTGAAGAAATTCTCTGAAGAAAAATTTGGCTTCGAGGTCACACACAGCGCCATTCACGAGAAGGAAAAGAGCCTTGCTTGTCAGAAATGAAATTGGAATTGTACTTTTTCTCTGTACTTTTCTATATCTAACAGACTGTGACCATTTGGTTTTGAAGTTCAATGGAAATTCTGGCCTTGTTTTGGGTTCTGTGGAAGCCTGGCTCTTGTAGAGGCATGCACACCTCTCCCTAATGTTCTGGCATATTCTCTGGATCTGCAGAAATAAAAATAATAATAAAAAAAAAATTAAAAAAAACAGCCTAACATTGATTGCGAGCAGGCAGATTGTGAAGTGGAAATGCCTGTTCGATGTTACTAGAGTTTCACAATCTGAATACACGTTTCATCACGTTCTTAGAAAGTTCTTCCTGGTTTGTTTGGCACATGGTAAGTTTTTTTCTGTCCAGATAACTTTTACACATTTCACTGAGTTAAAATCGTACAAGTTGCTACGAGGCATCACTCAAAATACACCAAAAGTATACTAGTCTTCACCTAGGAAATGGAGTTGAAAGCTCAGTTCGTTTTTCTTCCATCTCTCCATCATTTGCTCAGCAGTCTCATCTCAGCTTGATTTCTCGCAGTGTCCTTGCTTTTTTTTATTTTTTATTTTTTTTGTCAAGATGAATGGAGAATGTTTTGCTGCTTTTTCTTGTGTCACAATAAAAAAAACACACAATATAACAAGCGGCAAAAGATTCTCCATTAACCTTGACAGAAAGCGTGGGCACAGTGAGAAACATCCATCACCGTGTTTTGTAAGATTAGGTCTACGTGCGTGGCTGAATTTGCGCTTAATTTGTTGGACATCTCATTCAGCCTACTGAACCTTTGCTCTCTTATCGAGTTCTGCAGTGGCTTTTTGTGTTAGAGCTCTGACCCTGCACCCAATTTAGCATATGATTGGGGGAAAAAAAGCGAGGCCGCCATAGGGAACAGGATTTTTGTCATTTCTTGCAAACTCCTACTGAGTGAATTGTAAAAGAGGAGCAAGCAAGGGACGGTTCATGCGCTCTGTGATCTTGCTGTTTCTTTTGAGTCTGACTAGCTGCTACCTCTTCATCAGCAGACGCCCTGTAGCCTGTCACCCCAGGGTAAGCCTTCTCATGTGGCTGGAGTGGCTGCCGCATCTTGGCTGGCCTTGGCAATCTCCGTCACGACTCCAAACTGCCACCGATTCCAATTTATGGCTGTCTGGAGCGAACAGGGCCACGTCTGGCAGTCTGAGATCCTGTCTGGAAGAGACAACACAGGACATGACGCAACAAGCTTTTCATCAGCGTCCTCATGCACACACACTGATTAACAGTCCATTCCGAGATGGTGTCTTAGTATCGATGTTTGTGTTATATATATACACTCCTGATCGAAATCTTAAGACCAGCTAAAAAATTGGAAGAATTTGCATTTTGCACCACTGGAT
>JAOVVG010000018.1:19161657-19180980 GCA_028566375.1 Leptodoras nelsoni
ATTATTGTGGTCTAAAATGACAGGTGTTTCAGTTTCATTGTCCAACCCCTGTAGATGTGGCTGACTGGGAAAACTTTTTACAACTTGACATTTTCCACTGTATACAGATTACTCCTGCAAACATTCCATTTCCATTCCATGAGAATATTGCTTTTAAAGACTTCACTCTGAGGACCCCGCTAGAACATCCTAGACAGTTTGACATCCAATATCTGATTACAAACTGAATTTATTGGATTGGTTTTTTTTTATTATTTTGAATTTATTGTACATTTTGGCTACCAAAAATCCAACAATTTGATAAAAGCGTGATGTTCACTGTGTGAGGAAATTTTACTTAGGAAACAATGTTTTAGACCACCAGGTTTGTTCATCCCCTCTCCATATGACCAATGCGAAAATGGCATTTTGTGAAAACTGAAAGTTGTTTTTTTGAAACCACATTCCGGAGTGGAAAAACCGACATTGAAACCGACACTGTTATGTCGCCATGAGGACAGGTGAAAGAAAAACCTCTGAAAGCGATGGTGACACGGCCCATCGTGTTTGTGCACACCGTGCTGTAGAAGAAAACCTAAATGCACAGTAGTAATGAGCCATAAGCTTACTAGAAAATATCATGGGTTCGGGTGGGTCGAGTAAAGAAGTGAAGAAAGGTAAAAAATATTTCCTCGTTGTTTTGGGGAAATATAAAAGTGTTGAAGTAGGTTGTAGACAGAAAAAGCCAACTGTGAATAAAACCAGATATCTTTTGGCTGTTTGGCAGAATTCACTCATAGCAGCATGTCCTGGATTTTATGAGACCCAGTGACAGCCTAGCGAAGCAGCTTTGAGTTTTTGACAATACACAACACAGTAAAACTTCCAAGAAATACTCATATTTGCTGAGTGGAGTGAAAAGAACTGAGTGGTCACATTTTAAGGGTAATTTCATGGATTGCAGAAATGCTGTGTTTCTCAAGATGGTTCTGGGGCCCTGCCATCTTGCAGAGTGCGAGTTACTCAATGATCCAATGGAACAGCTTGTTAGCAAGCCCCGAGTTGATCAGTGTGTGTCAACAATATGGAACTTGTACTTGTCTGCTCGACCGTAATTGCCACCTTCAACATGTTTGTATGGGACTTCGTATTCAGCATTTAACAGGTCCGTAATGTGATCAGAATCATTACGCAGGAGGTTAGGTGCTACGCTGCCATTGTGTTGCCTCAGGCATGTAAGCAGAAGTGTTTCTGATTGTTCTGGAACCTTTTCCTTCCTGGTTTTGTAAGTCGACTCCCTGCAGGTTCTCCTGCTAGAGAGGTCTGGAGTCATGCACTCACTCTTTGTAAAGCAATATCCACATTCTTTTTTATGTTTTTTTTTTTTGTTTGTTTTTTTTTTTAAGAGAGGAATGCATTTCAGTTGGCCTTCTAGCTCATACTGTCAACTTTTTTAGATGAAAGTGGTCTCTTTTGAAGTCCAAGTTTATTATCAGCTACAGAGCGTGTGCTGAATATTTTTGAGCAGAAGGGATCCAAGAGATCTGTTGGCATGCCAAGCCTCCAAACTGTCTACAGCACCACAGTCGTAATAGTGCTTTAGAGCTGCTAGACGCTCTGAGCCAAGCATCTGTCATTAACAATCTACAGCTGAAGTCCCACATCCTCGACTCATGTTTCAGAAGCAATTTTCAATGAGATATGAGTGTTATTTCCTAGGAAACTGTTTATCATGACCCAAATTTCAGAAACCTCACAGATGAATTTAAATGATACGGAAAAGTTTCCTTTACTTTTAAACACTTAGCTTTATCTTACTTTACCACCTGGAACTATTTGCCTATCAATATTTATTATCAATTTAATGATGCAATTATGTAACTTTTCTTTTTAATGTTTGAACTTTCTGTTTTCACTTTTGTTAACAGTGTGCTATCAGTTTGTGTCATCTGGCTGCATTGCCTTCTGGGACTTTGTTTGATTTCTCTAATATGACAAAAATATGAAAGTGTTTTATTTTGTTTTTGAAATAAGATTTATCGATGTGGCTTCGGGACATACTGGGCCTTTAAAATGTGGACCATTACCTTCCCAGTCTGTAATAGCCATAGAAAGAAAATAGGCAGAGAGAACAGGTGGACTAAAAGCGCATGTTTTAGAACATAGAAACTGCTTACATTTGTTTATGGCACCACCTTCCATTAACATATGACCGCCGAACTGAATCAAATAGGCGGATCAGTCTACCTTGTATTGGACACTAGATAATAGTTAATAGATTTCTCCTTCTGGACTGACTGTAAACCTTTAAGTCACCGGCACGACCAGTCAAACCCTCAGGTAATGTTAGCTAGTCCACTAATGTTCACATTCTTTTTACGATGCTACATTTATATAAAACATGTAGTTTGTAGTTCATTTACTCTTTACACCATCACTTAACACACTCCATCATAACGGAGATGTGTTAATAGGCTTACTGTCAAAGCAGTTCGAGAGTGTGGTTGACATAGTTCTTGTTTACAGATGTCAGCTATTCTGAGCGAAGCTAATTACATGTCCAAATCCATTCATATCATATCGTATTGAATTCAGGAAGTCACGACTAAGCCAAAAAGCACTAAAAAGTGGAGAGGCCTTTTTGGATATTGTTCTTGATGATAGTACATGACAGATATGTGCAGTACGAATAGAGTTGAAAAGCTTGTTAAAATCTCATGGAGGATTCAGGCCACAATTAGGGACTAGGCTATATACTGTACTGCTCGGACCATCAACTCCAGAGGAGTTCGTGCTGTTGCCCTCAGGCTGCCGGCACCTGTTCAGAGCACTGAAAGATTCAATGTCTCTTTTATTCCTAGTGCTATTGATCTACACAATGGCAAACAGCAATCCGACTGCTTTCTTTGTACTACTCTGGTACATCTGCACAATTGCTTACCCGTTTAAACTTTTACTCAAATTCCTATTTACCTGCTTAGGCTTCGGAATTTGTTTTCCATCAGTGGTGTTGATAATGTTTGTCCCTTTGTATTCTGTCATTATGTGAACCCTTGTTACATTATACATTTCCCCCAGTAGGACAATAAAGATAATCAATAAACAATACAGATAAAGATCATTCTAAACCTTGACATTTTTTTTTAAGCACAGCCCCGAAAGAAGTCAGTTTTATCCGATAGGGTTTTCAAACCATGTTGGAGATCAAGAGAAAAAAGAAACAAGTTGTTCATAGATTTTACAAAAGCATCCCAGGGAATAATATAAAAATAAGTAAAAAGTATATGTCAAGTCAACTTTAAGAGATGACTGTGAAACCTGAGTGCTATCCCTAATGTTTGAGAAAATACCACAGAACAATAAATAAGCATCAGACAAGTAAATAAACCTGACAAATATTTTAATATAAATACATCGAATGCATTTCAAGGTAGAGTTTGCATGTGCATCATAAATCTCTAGCCATTTAAAGATAATTTTTGCTGTGGTGTTGACAAGGTGTCAGACCGTACATGCATCTAGGCATGGTTTCTGAAACCAGACCACACTTTTGAAGAAGTAATTACTGTAATCATAAAAATCTTGTATTATTCACACCTACTTTCCTTGTTTAGGTTGTTAAGATAAACATCAAAGTGACATTGCAGTCGCTGGCATTGCAGCGGCCTTAATGGGTTACAGTCTTATCTTCAGGCCCATAATATGCTGCTATTCCTCAGTAACTTCAAAATGAGCTCCCTGTTGGTTTGGGACATAAACAGTCATTACATTAAGGCTGAATGAGGGCAGTCTGTCCAGTGCAGGTCCCTGGGATGTCACTTTCTTTCCCCCAACTCCTTAATTAATGGCCATACAAGTGCTTTTGTTGTCACTTATCTCTCAGCAGCACCAGGCACCACTGAGCAGCTCAGGGCCCTGTGGGGACCATCATTACTCTCAATGTATTCCTGAAAAACTCTGGCGGATTGAGGGAAAGCTCCGAGCTAGACAGTTGCAACTGGAACATCGAGAGCTAGAATTAATACAACGAGATTTTCTTGTACTAGATACAGCAATCGTGCAGTAATCACAGATGCTGCTGAATATGCAAAGCACATTTTTGTCGCTTTTGTCTTCTTGAACCTGATGGCGTTGCCGAGCCAATAAAGGAAGAATTACTGATAAAGACTATTAGAGAGCTTTAGACGAACAGAGATTTCAAAGCAAAGAATACGCCTTTGTGGTGTCCCACATACGAGCCAATGAACGTAAAGCCACACAATCTGTAATAAACTCGGAAATGTTTAGTGTGTAGGTCTGAATTTGTAACCAATGAGCCATCAGTTAGGTGCTGGCTATGTATAACAGGAGCTGGAGAAGCAGAAACATGGACAACCATAAACCTACAATAAGTGCACAGATGGAAAGCAAAGAAAAACCTAAGAAAGTGAATTTTCCATAATGGGTTGGATTAAAATCTCAGAATTAAAATGGGCCAACTGTCACTGCTGCTCATTGAGTGAGACTTTGAAATGAGATGATTTGGTGGTACTCAAATACTCATGTAGTAATGAGCACAAGTGGGGCATGGTGGTTCATGGGAAAGGGGGTCCCTGTGTAGGTTTCTATCCAGGGGCCCAGGATTTACTACTCAGTCCATGGATCCAATCCAGAGGTCTTCACTTGTATTTGCAAAGGGCCAGTGTGGCTACAGGCTTTCATTCCAGCTAAATTGGAGGCACACTTGATGCTTGATTGGAGGCTGATGAACTGATTAAAGAACTGGAATCAGATGTGGCTCCTGCTTGGTTGGCATGAAAGCCTGCAGCCACACCAGCTGTTTCTGGATAGGACCTCTGAGCCAGTCTATCGCCTCACTTACATAGCTGCTTTCCACCTAATCTTTAGCTCAGGTTTGGCCTATTAAACACACATCCACCTGGGTAGGCCCATGCTCGTATTGTGTAGTATATACAGGCAGCAGCATTGTGTAAGTCACAGCATACTTGGTTTATGCATAATATCAGCGCTGTAGACATTACAGCTGGTGTCTGTTCAAATCTCCCTTTTTATCTGATTATGAATGCACGCTTGCTTCAAAGTTATGCTTGGCCAAGCACTATTAACATGACATATGGTATAAGACACAATATAAGTGCCAAAGTGCAATTACAAAACTAGGCGCTCTAGTTTCATTGATTTTCATCGAAATACATATACGGCTAACAACAAGCAACCAGCATTTCCTTAAAAGGGCTCCAGAAATCTCATGTGAAATTAACTTGTGCATGTGTGGATGGTCCCACATTAGATGGTCCCGCTATAGATTTGCACTTCATTAAAACTTACCTTTGTCTTACCTTTGCTTCAGTTGATAATCTCACCTACATACTACATACAAGAATTGTATCAGAGAAGTGCTACTGTAATCGCAAAGACTTGACTGTGCTCATCCCAGGACTGTTATTCATAATAACCTCATACTGCCTTTAGTACTGTTTGACTTTATGGTATACAATTATAAAGAATGCTGATCTTTAATTCCACTATCTGGTATCACCCAGAAGATGGTTTTTAATCTGGTTCCTATTTGAGGAATCGTCCTCATCTTAGGAATCTAAATGTACATCCAAATTTGTGTAAAGCCGCTGTATGACAATATCTATTGTTAAAACAGCCATGGAGATAAAACTGAATTGAATGTCTCTCCCGAAGGCATATATAATTGACCGGCGTGCACAAAATGTTATGTTTATGCATTGACTGATGTCAGATTCTTTACTTTGTCACTCCTTAGCGTCCGACTATGTAGAGAAGAATGGTTTTGTGCAGATGGGCTGAGGCTCTGGGGATGGTTGATGCAGAAACCATGAGCGTAAAACATCACGATCTGGTCCTGACTGCAAGTGCAGGATTCTGCTGCCTCATAAAGCCCCATTCCTCCATCTTCCATTTTGGATCAGGTCCACTCAATCCATTGTACCTCCTTAAAGCCTGATTTTTTTTTCAGCGCTTTATGTCTTGATGAGAAAGTGGCTCTATGAAATAGCCCAACTAAGCTCTGAAATAGTGTGACCTCAGCTGTCAGAGATTCCATGCTGTCCTGGCTTTAGGGTGAATATCTGTAGCACAGGGCCCTCCTGGGTGAGTCACTTTGTTAGAAAGGCCAGATGTGCAGAGATAAGATGATTTCATGGGGCTCCTGAAAGACTGGTTAAATTAAAAATAAAGACAGCCACATTGATGCAGCGCTGCACAGCAGGGCAGAAAGATTCTACACACAAGCATTTAACTCGCATTGACGAGCCTGATGCCACGTCCCACCGATTACATATGGGTGTGTGGACAAATGGCCCTACTAAAAAATGTTTTATTCCTCTCCTACCTGCTTCTGCAGCTATTTTTACCAAGCCAGGCACTGTTGGGGCTTACGAGTCTTTGCCCAGGACGTTTAGGACTCTAGCTGTGCAGGACTTGTGATTTTGGAAAGTTATCAGAGTGCAAATGAACACAGAATAATTTAACAGAAGCTGGCTAGCTCACACCAGCTTATTTTTGTGAAACATCATTTAAAAAGGATCATTTTAGGAAACTACAAGCTACAAACTATATGTTTTGATTAATAGTAGTTAGAAATATGGCTGATGAGAACTAGCTGTGGTGATTGTTTTTTTTTTTGGTGATATAAAGATTTGGGTGTGAAATACTGTTTCTTCTTCAGTTTTTCTACTTGATTTAATTGATTCAGTGTTTTCTACTTGATTTTCTAATTTAGCAACTAATATTAGTGGCTATGCTGACTTAAGCTATGCTAGCTATGCTAGCTATGTACCTACCTCTTGTAATTTACCTAGCTAGCATTAACCACTAGTTATGATAGCTGTCGTAATCTAGCTTTAACGGAAGCACCGACTCATATTTAACCATTCATTCAGTATATAAAAGATATATAAAAGTAAATAATTATGAGACTATAAATCTGTTTTATGAATATTTACAATAGTCCACCATTATTCCTTTAAGCCTGTGGCTGGTTGCCACCTGGAGGCTTGTTGGACTTCAGTCAAATGAAATGGATTTTGTTACACCTGGCCTGTTTTTTGTTTTTTTGTTTTTTGTCAAGAAAAAAAAGTTGTAGGTAAATAATGTCATTTTGTCTTGTTTGATATTAGTCATTGACTTTTGTCTGATGACTTTGAAGATCACGAACAGAGTGTCTGGTTTCCAGAGTTTGTGTATTTAGCGTCTGTGTGTGTGTGTCTCAAACCGAGGCAAAACAATGAAAGCTTTGTTCCTGGCCTCCGAGGCTTCACTTTGTTTGCTGTGCACTTTTGTGAATGTTCAGGAATGTTCGAGCAGGGCCTGCAGCGGAGGAAACGGAGGAAGTGACCCACCACTCTATATAAAGCATTGCAGTTTATCAATAAGTGTACTCAAGGAGGAGAAATGATTTCCAATAACGTTCCCTTTTGTTATGTCTGTTATGCCTCATGGTAAGCCGAAGAGATTTTTATAGCCTGTGATGTGCGTGACCTTGATTTATTCCTCATTTCTCATCTTCTCAGTCCACTTACTTTCCCCCCTCATCATTGGAATGAGTGTGAAATAGGAGTGTGAAGGGAAAACAAAATGATCACAGCCAAATATTGTGTTTGGATTTGATTTGATAAATGAAAGGTTTCTCTGAAGCATGTCGCTCTTTTGACTTAAAGTGTTTCAGAGCTCCTCGCGGTAGCGTGCTTCAAGTTGATGATTGTAGCGTGAACGCAGATGAACTCGGAATTAAACAAATCCGTATGTGTACACTGCACACACCTCAAACATCGGTTTCCATCTGGATGGCGCTTTACTGAAACGATGAACGGACCGTTAAAAAGCGTATACGCGTAAAGCGCCTTACGATAAAGATGCACCATAATGGTTGAATGTTTTTCTCTATTAGATAATATATGTTTTGATCCGTTTCGATTACATAGTGCCATTAATACAAGTTCCTGTGAATGAGATGCTCCTGTAGAAATGATAATGCCTGGAAGCAGAATGTTGTCAGTACGTTGGAAAAAAACATAAAAAAAACATCAATATATTCACTTATTTTAAAGAAATATGTGGCAGCCTGGAGCTGAACATGTATACATTGCTTATTTGTATGAAGATATAACTGACTGACCGTGACAGTCACCTGAGGTAATAATACTCACAGTCTATAGGGTGATACTGAAGAGCTCACCTGAGCAACATGGATATAAATAATGCAGGAGATGTTTATCTTCATGTCAACACATCATTCTCGTTTCTGTTTATATGCATTTTTTCTTTAGAGCATTGTTCATCTGCTCTTGTCCCTGGGGGCTGGTTCACTGCACTCAGCTGCACTAGAAATGTCTTTTTGTAGGTAATTCATCCAATAAAAAGAGCTTGTAAAGAGAAAGCCATTTATATTAAGAATAGCTGATGTGCGTTCTGGCAGGGCATCCCACTTTTATTAGCTACGGTTGAACATCGCGCACAAGCCGCAGCTCAGGTCTGTTTGTGCGCATCACCTAAAACGAAGCGAGGAACAAACAACTGCATATTTGTAAAGTGAAAGGATCGAGCGTGTGATTTGTGCAAATAAGCACTAGCCTTGACGTGACTCACCACCACAAATGGCATGTTGCACGAAGCCTACAAGTTAAGAAAGGAAGTGATTCATTACTTTGCATTACAACACAGCATGGCGGATTAATTTGCACTAAAAGCAGCGCTGAGAGTCGGTCCAGCCACAAATCAGAGGTTGATAACAATGTACTCGTTCTAATAAGGCTCAGGCTAATAATAAACGGAATAAAACGTAGAAAGTGTAAAAAGATACAGGGTTGGTGAAAGATATGGTGATGATAATGAATCCTTCTGTAAGGATCTTTCTGTATGTACAGAAGGAGTCTCCAGTGAGAGTACATTTTGCTCCAAAGAGGATGATGCGCTTTACAGTTACTCTTTATTTATTTATTTATTTATTTATTTGTTCGAACAAAAAGTCTGGTGAGGAACCTATCGTCTTTAGATCCATAGAGAAAAAGATTTGCAAACACTGAATGTAACAGTAAATGGATAAAAAGTACAAGGCGTCATCCTTTAACCTACTTAACTAAAGGATGTAATCATTGACAAATGGCTGGGGGATAAAATACTTCGTTATGAAAAAGTAAACAATGGGCTTTGTGGCGGTAATGCAAGGTCGAACGTTTTCCTCTGACAGGAGCACTTCCTCACGAACAACAAGCATCTAACTCTCTTAAAGCTCACCCAAAGACCCACACAAAAACATTTCTGGGAAATCTTTTCCTCGAGTCCTGTCATGTACTCAAGCCCATCATCACAGGAAATTGTGAGGCTGCCACGGTATACAGGGAACATTATACGAAGGACCAGTTTACTGCTCGCTGAACCTGCCACCGTTAAAGGACACTTAACAGAGGTGTACTGACTTGTTATGTAAACCCCTTTCTTCATGAAGACACCCGTTTTCATTATCTTTCCCAGTTTATCAGGTTAAACCCCCCCCCCCCCCTCCTCTCTTCCACACACATACACAAAGTTGTTTTTCAGTTGGATCACTCTTCCATTAAGGGCCTGCCTTTCCAAGCACACCCACCTCAGCAAACACCACGTAATTAAGTGCATCACTTCCCTGGCAGGCATGACACTCACAAGCTGCTTTATCTTTCCCAAGTCTTGATTTATGCTGAACATCAAGGACAATCTATTTTCCATGAAATGCATAACAGCTCCGCCGGCGCATCCCGATGATGGCAGCCTCACGCCGAGCAGCGGCTCTGTGCCGTCTCTTGCAGACAGGTTCTCCTCCATACGTCACTTGTCGCCGCGCTGGTTGTGTGGAATGTGTTCCTGAAGCTTTCTGAGCTCCAATGTTGCAGTACAATGTCAGTATTCTGACGCATTGTCACAGTACACTTATCTGCATCAGCATTTCATTAACATTGCGTTGGGATGGTTTATTGTTAAAAGCACTGTACTCAAATTAGTATTTAAATGTCATTAAAGCTTCTCCCTACAAGCTTGGCTCTCGTGAACACTGTCGATTACGTGCACCTGGCGCTCGTTGAACTCGTGCTATTTAAGCAGGTCTGTTGTGATTGTTCTCCGTGAAGGTTCTTCCCGAGCCCCTGTCATTACTGAGCCGAGGCGCATTGCAATCTAACCCTGACATCTTGCTAATCATATGTTAATGTTTCCAACTAAGCATGTTACCTTGCTCATAGTTCACGTCTGTGACCTTTGTTAATGTTGACACTCTACAGTTCCTCCAGCTACCTAGCTATCCCTAACATTAGTTCATCTTGACTCAACGACTATGGATGTAGCAATACACGAAATTCTAATTTTTACACAATACAGCGGCGTCTCAATAACGTACTTTTCCGATACAGTGAAAATAAGCATCGCCTGAATACATGACGTTGTTGTAGTAAAAGCACAAGAGCGATTTGTCTGGCAAAGTGTTGACTGGTGTGTAGGGTTGCCAGGTATGCAAAATGTACACACCAACTGCATCTTAAGAACTGCACAAAAAAGATACAAAAAGCTGGGGAAATGGACAACAGAGACAAACTTGCTTTCAAGCCATTAGATGCAGGCTGACGACTTCCAGTCAGTTCCCCAGGCAGGAGAGCACCAGTCACTAATATCAGTAGTTTGAAAGCGGCACACAGAGAAACTGAGCCTCCGCATTTAACCCATCCGTGCAGTGAGATACACTAGTGAATATACACGAGGAGGGCAGTGAACACACGTGCCCAGGAGCCATTAGGGGTTAGGTGCGTTGCTCAAGGGCACTTCAGCCAGGTCTTCAACTGCAGCAATCGAACACCCTAACCACAAGACCACGACTGCCCCCTAGGAATAGGGGAGAATGCTTGCAGAAATGAAGAGACTAAGTGCTGTGAAATGGTGATTTCCTTGGTGTCAACAGTGGGACAGTTGACAGCTCCACCAATTTTGAGATTGGAAGATGAGTGGAGATGCAAGTTCAAACATATCTGAGTATTTTCAGCAATGAATAATAACAAATGCGTTACTTCTGCTGCTTCACTTCCTCCACCCTGTGCTCGCTTCACGTCCCGCTGGACCTGAATGTCTATGTTTTTACACTCCACTTGTCATCATCAGCTGCTGCTTTCCTGTGCGTCAGGAACAAGCAGCTTGGAATGCTAGTAAAGAAGTTGAAGATAACGTTCATTCTTTCACAGTACAGCAGTTCCAGATGTGTTCCATAGCGGCATATAAAGGGCCATGAAATGCATCCAGATATGTGTACAGCTATGTGATTTTAATCTGCTGAAATCGCATTGGCCTACTGCCTCGCAGTGTAAAAGGATCCCTCAGTCGAGTAAAAGTCAGTGTTTACTCTTTCTCAGTCTTTTAGCAGCAGTCATTTTTGAGGGGGTAAAGTAAGAGTCTCCAAGCGAGCCACAAATGCATCACAAGAAGAGTAAGAATCATATACAGCATTCCAGTATGTGACCACAATCAGTTATGGTTTGTAAAAACATCAGTTTTAATAGTCAGTAAGTTCTCAGGAAATATGCCATCCAAGTGCTTTTGTTTGGTAGGACCCCTGAATTAAATAGGACACCTCCTAGAGAGGATCATTTTTCACTCCTTTCACCCCTTCCCTCTTAGAGCAGCCTATGTAAATGTAATGAAAAAGGACAGCAGGAGACGTTATTACCTTATTATTATTCATTCATTCATTCCTGTTGTCTGATTATCTTTCCCTCAGAACTTGAACTGATGGGAGTCAAACGGATTCATGACTCACATTATATCTGGAGTGGAGAGGAAGCATGAGGCACGTCACCAAAAACACAGTGCAAAGACAACTCCTCAAAGAGCGCAAATAACACTGCGCTGAGGAGCCTGTGGTCTGAAAGCTGAATAATCATTCGGAGAAAAACGCAGCAGGAAATAAGGGGAGCGTTCTTGGGGGAAATAAAAAACAATTTTGATTCAAAAAGGCAAGGATTCTTCCTGTTAGTGAAGCAACCATGGCTAGTAGAAAGGTATAAAGTGATGGAGAGGCAAGAGTATAGCTGTGAAAGTGTTTTTTTTTTTTTCTGGGCATAGCAGTAGGTCTTTTTTAATACATTTCCACAATCAAAGATTTGAAATGAACTCCTGGGTAAAAATAAATGAGTCGCTTGTTACTTTTGGGTCCATAATTTTGGATTCACCTGCTGTTAATGCTAAAAATTTTCTTTGGGATTGAGCTCTGGTGATTTTGAGGCCTAAGGGTTCTGGCATGCTTATTAAAAAAAGACACACACTTGTCCATAAGCATGAGTACGCTTGTCATGCTGGATTGCATGCATGACTGTTGCTTGGAGTCTGGCCAAAAAACAATGCTCCAGTTTTTAGTAACAGTCTTCCATATGTGCAACCTATTGATACTGCTGATGGTCAATGATAATGTTTTATCTAATGCAAAATGATCAAAGGTTTGTGGACACCTGACCATTACACCCATATATGGTTCTTTGCCAAACTGCAAAGAAATTGTATAGTATATCTTGGTATGCTGAAGCATTACCATTTCCCTTCACTGGAACACTGAGAGTCCCAAATATGTTCCAGCATGACAATGCCCCTGTGCACAAAGCGAGCTCCATCAAGACGTGGTTTGCCCGAGTTGCTGTGAAAGAACTCACGTGTCATGCACAGAGCTCAACCTCACCTGACAGCTTTAGGATAAATTGGGATGATGTGTGGAATGGGATGCTCAACAAGCACATATGGGTGTGTGATGGCCAGGTGTCCACAAAGGTTTCGCTGTATAGCGTATATGCACACTCCATGCATATCACAATCCAGTGGACTTTTATTTCCTGTCAGCAACCTCTCTACAGATGCATTCTGCTGATCATTATTCACGCTCCTGCCAAACGGCAAACTGGGACAGGGCAAAGACAGTGCAGCGATGTGTATAATTCTGAGGTTTTTCTGCAGTTGAATAGCATCTTGACATTAATTAGTTCTAGATGCACATACAGCCAGGGTCCCAAATCCCCAAGAATGGATGCTTAGCTAATTAAATGAATTAGATGAATTAATGAATAACTGGGGTTCCTATGGGGCAGTGGTTAACTGGCTTGGACGTTCCTGCCAAGCACCCGAAGATCTGCTTGAACAAGCTGATAATGACCTTGGCCAGTCTCAACAATCCCCGTGCCCTTAACCATAAAATGTTAAAGAGGGTCTGATTTGTATTGATTTTTTTTCTGCTATATTGCACCACTGCTCGTAAGCATCTTCTGTGAAGCTAAAGTCTGGATCTGCTACCTCATACAATCAATATCCGCCTCGGAATTTGGGCAGAAGACACATGCAAATATCCATCATGGCTAATTAGGATTCCATCCCCTATCAGCGTAAAGTCAGCATAAAGTTTGCCCTTCAGAATCCTGGCACCAAAGGCATCTTGCCAGCAATTAATTAGACAAGCAGAGGTCTACAGAGAGACACTTTTTTTAATGCTCCAAACTTGAGGCTGAACTGAACTGAAGTGAATTTCTTGCCTTTCAGTGCTGTTGTTATTTTTCAGTTCCTTGCAACTCTTAGAAGCCCGACACATGGCAGCACATGTGGTTTATGCTGCCTAAGGAACTGGGACATCAGCTTTCCTAGCTGGATGTAATCAGGGTTTCAAACATGTTACTCTTGTTGCTGTGGGATGCACTTTTCAAGTGGAGCTAAGTAACAGTGTCTATGGTCCACTACCAGGTGGGACAGTTATTATGCACATTACTTTCTTCATCAATCATAGGACTGCTAAACAGAAAAGCAAAGCACAGTCAGCATGAAATAAACAACAAAACCAAAAAAATGCCAAACAAAGCATTCTGTCATGCTCCTTTGTGTCTTTTTGGCAGTAATTCAACAAAACAGAGCTGTACGTTATAGACACAAAAGACTCATAAACCTAGTCACTGCATCTTGTAACCTTGAGAAAGCCACCAGATTTACAGAGCGGTAACACACTGAGAGCAGCGTAGTGCCGTTAGCACCCTCAGATGCCTGCCTGCTGTCCTCAGGTTTGATGCCACAGAAACCTCATGCTCAGGAATGACCACTAATCTCCATTTCGGTCTGTATTCTACGAACTCCATAGCCTTGTTTTTCTTCAGGTTGAAGCCCTGAAGAGGTTAAAAACATGTCTTCTGATTTAAAGTGCTGATTCACAATATTCAGTGTTATTGAGGTGCAGGGCTGGCAGACAAGCCAGACAAGCCATTTTCTCATAGCTGGGGTCATTATGCTCTCAAAGGCTCAGTCCTTAATTGTGTACTTATGGTGAAGAAAGCAGAAGTTGGCAGTCCTGCAGAACTGAATGGATGGAGATTTACTGGACACTGTAGTATTCCTGTCTTTTCAAACAAGCAAGCTGACTGCATAGAAAGGATACTTAGTCTTGTGGACTTTTCACTAATTACGCCATACGCAGAGGAATTAATGAGGATGTCTGGATGATAAACGGCGCGAAAGAGTCTGATTTGTACTGATGCCTGTTTTGAGGTTTGTGTATTTAGATGATCAGAATACTTTATCAGCGCCGATAACGCTTTGGACACAAACATATACGCAGGGATGGACGAGTCATAAATTGAACTGACTAGACTATGTAGTGACAGCCAATGATCTAGTGATCTAGCCAAGTGCGTTCATACAGACACAAACAACTCTGCTATATTCATTATCCGTTTCTGAGGAAGTCTGAGTTAATACATCACGAGTGTCGCCATTTTCACTTTCTGATTGCGCATTTGCATGTATGAGATATTTTATGACAGCTTCATGGGGGAATGGTTTTGTCAACAATCCAGAAATCCACACGCTCCTGTTTCCGAACATTTTGGATGTTGTCCGTGTACCGAAATCGACAGACTAATAAAAGCTGATGTGTGCAGCAGCAGGCAGTGGGATTTAGAAAAACAGCCCCTACAATAGCAGGCAAAAGGGCAAAGAAAAGATTTTCAGTGTTTTCAGTGACAAACTTAATTCTGTTTGTTAAATATAAACTAATTTAGAAATCGATGCCTGCAACATGATCAAAAAAAGTTGGGACAGAGGTGTGTTTACCACTGGGTCACATCACCTTTACTTTTTAATTGTTGAGCATTGTACACAGCAAGAACGGGCAAAAATTCTACTTGCAAAACTGCAACAGTTAGTCTTCAATTCCCAGCTTTAAAAAAAAGGTGACCCAGGTGATTAAAGTTGGTAATCATGCCTCTGTCCTAACTTTTTCTGAGTGTGTTGCCAGCATCGATTTCTAAATTTGTTTATATTTAACAAATAGAATTAAGTTCATCATTGATGTTTGTTTTACAACTGCTGGTGACTACTAAATGTCCAGACGCATTTTCTTGTCTAGGCCATCTGCCCTACTGAGCATTATGACACGGGCTGTAAGTGGTTGTATAATTTTGACAAATCTCCACTTGGTGTTGGATGGCTGAGTCTCTGTTCACGGCAGAGCCATGTATTTCTCCGTCATTTCTCCAGAGTTACGGAGATGAAACATCTGCTATAAAACTGACGTAATCCCCCGATGCTTGGGCGAGGCAAGCGCGTAGTCACATTGTGAATACCTCGAGATACATAAAAAAAAAACCTTCTATCACATGACAAGGCTTAGCATGTCTATGAAACTAATTTGCTTTGAAGACCAAATGAGACGATGTTGCTGAGTCCTGGCAAGGTTGTAGGCATGCATACGGAACTGGCTGATGGGAGAGGCGATTAGGAAAGGGATCTTGATAACGGCCCAGCTTTGTGAGGTGTGAAATGGGCCTCTTAGCCAGACTCTGGAGCAGAACCAGCAGACTGCTGCCTGGGAGGAAGATGACAGCAACCTCTCTTAACGCTTTCCTACGTCTGATACTTCTCAGCCATTGTAAATCGCGTGGGCACTGCAGACGATGCGAATGCTGTGTATTATTACTATTATATTATTATTATTATTATTATTATTATGATTCCATTCTCTGAACTGTGATGCCTCTGTGTATCCTTCATGGTTGTTACTTATCCTCTTTGTGCAATGAAATGAAATGTACTTTTGGCTTTTAAACCTGTGGAAAACAGTCTGCATGCAAGCTGCAAAATGGAAATTTGTTTTTCACTCCCCTCTGACTGTTTGATTACTCGGCTATTTTGGTGTCAGCTAATGGATAGCTCCCCGATACGGCGTCTCTCAGGTAACGGTGGGACAGACACCATCTGAATGAAGCCCAAACAGATAGGGACATGCTAGCTGTCTGAGCTGTCACAGTGACTCCTGCAAACCAAACAGAATGGAGAAAGTATTAGTTGGGGGAAAAGACTTGTATATTGTTCTGTGGAGGAGCAGGAATCAGATTAGCAATGGGGTCAGCATTGTTTAGCGCATGTCTCGGGACACAGACTGCGCTCTCGCACACAGCGAGAAAATCAAATTAAGCACGGGACGCACATGGTGTCTTATTAATGCAGTTCCATTCCTTTTTCCTTTCACTTTTTCTCTGCACTCGCTTCTGTTTCCTGCTGATTCGTTTAGTTTTTAGCCCGTAGTGCAGCACAGCCACCAGGGTGTGCCTGTGTGTGTGTGTGTGTGTGTGTGTGTGTGTGTGTGTGTGTGTGTGTGTGTGATGTATGACGACAAGCTCTCTGCGCTCTAAGAGGCAGGAATAAATGATGACGTGCCCTTCATATGCCTGAGATTCAACCCCATGATGCATGTATAAGGCGTCCCAGGGGGCCAGCGACAGACTCGGTGGCAGTTTACTTGCACTGATTTGCACCAGTCAGAATGAGTTCATTCCCAAGATCCAGGGCAGTCTGTATGTGCACTAGTTACATGCATATCAGGAGTGAGGATTAGTGCTAATAGGGCTTTCTGTAACAGCTGCAAGCATGCAAGTCCAGTCAGCCCATTCAGCTTTTTAATTGCGCTGCTTGACTTCTATGTTATTTCTGTCACAACAAAATGTCATGGAAGTGTAATTATTGAATATTGACTGCACAAGAACACACATGAACCATTTTTATTTGAACTGATCACGTATGTTAGAGCCAGCATTAATCAATTTCTGACCACTAAGCACAGGATCTTGAAACATGGCTGCATGCTATCCAGTATGTGATATTACCCAAGAAAGTCAGTATTTTTTTCAAATTTATGAACAATTCTCAATTATGATTTTGATTTTTTTTTGTTCTTACATAATGCGTTTACAAATTGCTTAATTTTTCATTAAAAATAAAAATTCATTTGCACTTTCGCACTTGGTTCGGTGAACCTTTTTCCCCTACAGAGTAAATGGTGGCCCTGTCATTCATGACATGAAATGTCACTGTTAATGAGAAGGCCTCTTGTGAAGTTCTTCTCAGATCTGACTTTCTTCCACATCAAATCAGCATGCATGTGCATGGCATCAGGCATCAACTTCTTATTTTAATTGAATTATACTGTATATATAAATGGGGGTGGCACGGTGGCTTGGTGGGTAGCACTGCTGCGGTCTGGGTCCTTTCTGCATGGAGTCTGCATGTCCTCCCTGTGTCTGCATGAGACATGCAAATGAGGTGAATTGGACATACAAAATTGTCCCGATTGTGTTTCTCCAAGCCCGCTTAACTGCGGCAGGACGGGCATCCGGTGTAAAACATGTGCCAGATTGAGATGCAGACTTGATCTGCTGCGGCAACCCCAAGAGGATGCGAGCGGCCGAAAGAAGAGGAAGAAGATACTGTATATATAACTATTAGCTTTAGATTCTCCAAGACGCTCAGTAAAACTTAAAAGCTAATTGCCTTATAAAACTGTGAAGGCAGACAAGCGAATACTTTTGGCAATGTAGTGTATGTGCATTAAGATTCTTAGGCTGCCCACTGCGTCCATGATCCTCAACGTTGCCCGTTTCTTTGTGCTTCTTCAAAACAGCTTGAACAGTACATCTTGAAACCCCAGACTGCTTTGAAATCTGTGTCTGGGAGAGCCCTTGCTGATGCAGTATAACTACCTTGTGTCTTGTTGCTGTGCTCAGTCTTGCCATGGTGTAGCCCTGTGACATGAAACTGTCCTCCACAGCCTCACCTTGGTGTTTGGCTGTTCCTCACCCAGGTTTAAGCTCCTACACAGCTGTTTATGTTTCAGTTAATGACTGTGGTTCAACCTACATGTGAAATTGATCATTAGCACCTGTTTTGGTATATCTGGTTGATCATACACCTGACTATAATCCTACAAAATCCCTGACTTTGTGCAATTGTACTTATAAGAATTGATGCATTTTGTAAATTGATACAAAAATAAACACATACATACATACATAAATACATATATATATATATAATGTGTGTGTGTGTGTGTGTGTGTGTGCCTCTTACCCTTGCTATAAACAGCACATGAGCCTTAAGTTTTAATCCCTGTGTAAAATCTGATTTTAGTCCTAATTGCTGATGTCTCTCTCCGATGAGCTCGACTGTCTGTAGGGCCTGGTTCAGAAACAAATGCCTGTGTGCTTCTGCTCTTCCTTTCAAATAATTAGCCTTCACAACTAGAAAAAGCATGGGTAGCAGTTTTCTGTAGTGTGTAAAGCCTCAAAATGATTTCAGCTCAGTTCTTGGCTGCTTGCTGCATAAACACGATACTTAACAGCAGAAGCATGTGCGAGAGAGTGTGGTTGTGATTCTGCTGGCAGTGTCTTGCTGTCACTAAACAGTAATCCATATTATATTATTACCAGTGCATTTATTAACCTTCTGTTTCTTTATGTAGCTGCTCAATTAAAGATTACTGAATGAATCCTTTTCCAGTGCACATTAAGGTGTACATCATGACAAAAGTAAACTAGACAGCAGAAGTCAAACTGAATACCACCATCTAAAGTAGACCACTGGTCTTGTTCTTTCCTCTTTATAAAGGTTTGCCTCCATTGAGGCAAGACTCCACTGCTACACTACAACACCCTCCATCAGACGCGACTCGAGTTTGTAAAGCCCGAGCAGAGCGAAACATCGCTCTTAAAGTGGCAGGTGCTCTCATTCCAGGAGACATAAGCTTTCCGCAACGCTTCTCCTGTTTCTAGCAAAGAAATGTTGCTGACCTGGAGAACACATTCAACTGAAGGGGAAATCTCCAGTATTTACTCTGCCAAACACTCTCCAACCAATCAATATATCCATCCATCCTTATACTTACTTACTTAAATAGTTACATACTGAAATACGTATATATTTAAGTAACTACGGTACAGGCCAAAAGTTTGGACACACCTTCTCATTCAATGCGTTTTCTTTATTTTCATGACTATTTACATTGTA
>JAOVVG010000018.1:19191195-19213625 GCA_028566375.1 Leptodoras nelsoni
CTATATGTCTGTCCATCTCCCCTCAGGGCTCCAGTCTGCTCCTGCTTCTACATCTAATCCTATTTGGAATTATTTTCATAAAACGTCACAAACGCCTGCGCTTTTAGCTCATGTTTAATTAAATGTATCCTGTCTTCCAGACAACTCGCATTCTTTCTCCCCTTGGATATTTGGTTCAGCACGTAGGAGTAACGTCTCTGTAATTAAGCCTAATGGATTCTCCTCACCTAGGGATTAGAGCTTTTCATCTCACTCAGAGGGAGATCCCTTTGGGGGGAAAAAACACAATCGCACTGCCTCTGACGGCTAACGTGTGTCCACGTCGCGTTGAGCTATATGTTATTGTAAATTGTTTAAAACGCCAAAAGAGATAAGGCTCTGTGATGGCTGAATGGCTGCCAGTCCAGTCATGTGATGTTGAATCTGTTCTTTTTGGTGCGTTGATGCATGTAATCAGTGCAATGAAGTGTGCTTCAGAAAGCACAAAAATAACACAAAAGGAAAGAGGAATGCATCTGTCAGAATACATTCCATCTTATAAAGTGTAATGGTAGGTCAAATGTTTATTCCCATAAATTTGGAGAATAACCTTCCACCTCATTTTTTTCTTTTTGTAACGTTAGATAGAGCACTAAACACAAGACTGTGTGATCGTTCAAAGTGCTCTTCAACTTCTGAAAAGAATGCCTTTACAGAGCGGGGCTTGCCAGCCATAGTTTCTGTTTTGCTCTGCCAGTCAGATGGGCTCTTTTTTCAGGACAGATAGGGCACAGAGGACAGAGGTTGCTTTGTACAGGACAGAGTTAGGCCTACTCTCTGGTGCAGGCTGATGGATGAGGAGCATGCATGGCCTTTTAGCAAGGCCAGAAAGGGAAACACACACAACCTTTTCTGAGAACACCTTTGCGCACACTTTAGGTGCACATTTCTTGGCTTAGCAGTAGAATCCTTCTCATTTCTTCCCTGAGTCATGTGAGTAGTGTTAGAAGAAAAGTAATCTGTGGCATAGAACTGGGATTGATCTGGTAATCATTAAGGCATCCATTTGGCCCTGGCATTATTTTTTATTAATAAGCGAAAAATGCATTAAGAAACCAAAAACATCTAAATCAGAAGCGAGACAGCAAAACCAAAAACAGAGGCACAGCAGCAAATAAAGAAAATGGAAAACGGTGGTCCATATTGAACACCACACGCTTGTTGCCGATTGGACACATCGAGGAATTGCACTGTTATCTAGCTTGCCATGCAGAAATCTTTCTATGTGTTGTTACTTGTGTTATAGTGAGGAGTAATTGTTTCTTTGTGTTTCTCGTATTAATGAGCTGACATCATATCTAACGTGCCATCTTTCAGAGTGACGCATCCTGTAGCCAATCAGCAGCAAGCACATGATCTTTAACGTGGACATTTTGAGTTAATGTTGTTGTGTTTTTGATTTTGCCGTCATGTGTAGTGGCAAGCAGGTTTGTCATTGTAATTCACCACAAGACTGAGGATCGCTTCTGAATTTGCTGTTGAATGTTTCTGGTTTGTTAATGATTCAAACTTGAGGGTCATTGCACATTAGGCTTACTTCATATAGATAAATATATCCATGTGTACCATAACCTGGCATGTTGATGTACTAGTAGTAAGCTCTGTTCAAGCCATTTTACAGAAAGAAGCCATATGACCGTGCTAGACCAGCGGTCGTCTTTTGATGTCGCTTTGAACTGCCCTCTCTGGCCGTGTGCTACTTGAGTGGCATTTTCGATTTCTTTTCTGACTCATATATCTGCTGTCTCTTTTAAGAGCCCTGTTTCGCACACATGTATCTAATCACTTCAGCCCATGTCGCCGCCAGACTCGGTCACGCTCCAGTGCAGATTCAGAGGCCATTGTCTGATAGTGGGAAGAACAGAACGCTGGACATCTCAAGGTCCTTCATGAAGAAATGCTTGCATTAAAATCTGCCCTTTCTTTCCTCCAGCTGAAAATGCATCCTGTTCCCCATTTGTTTTACATCAATGCTTCGCCGCACACTCACAGCACACCGCTGATGCAAGACCGTGATGAACTGGGTGGCAGTTTTAAACAGAGCAGGATGACAGTAGGCACCCAAGCATACCCTGATGTCTTACGTTCTTTTAACTAGTACAGTAAACAAACCAAATTGTTCTAGGTTGGCGTGAAGCCAGAAAGCTCCAGAAACACACAAGGTTTGTTGTTGCTCTCGTGGCCTGGCTTGGACTCGCTCCATAATTGATGTGTGCAGCTGTTTTTGGGAGCAGCAGGTTATTGCTTGGTCAGATCTAGGAAATTGTCTAATCACACAAGACAATAGCAAAAAGGGGCCTGGACCTGGCTGGAATCAGCATGTACAGTTTTACGGGGCTTACCAATCCAAAAGACTTTTATCTTGCCGTAGGCACAGCGGCATTTTTTAGTATGGGGAGTCATGTCGGTATGCCCAGGCCCAAAGAACATCTGGAATCAACCATATGAAAAAAAGAAGAGCAATGACTGATCCAAAGGAATGGTGCTTGCAGTTTTTTTCCAGTTGAGTCCAGTTGTAGTGACTTATGGAGTTTGACATGGGGGATTGTGGTTCTTATTCTCATTTTAGCTTCAGTTTCTCTGACCCAGTTTGCCATGTCAGAGGTCTGTTGTGGGGGGAATATGAATGCTGCATCCTCTCTCATTTGCAAAATATTTATCGAAAAAAACCTACAGATGGAAATGTGGGTGGTATATATTATGGATGTAACCGACTACAAATACATTATTTCGATTGAACAGATACTGTGTTTTAAACAAATACAGATATACTGTACATAGTCTATGTTCATTCATCCTTGGTATTGCTCTGGTCAGGGTCCAGCTGCAAATTTGTTCATAATTTGGGAAATAGAATCAATTAGATGGTTTAGACAATAACTGATGTACCAGGAAAAAGTAGTATAGCAGTTAATACTCAGCAAGTCCCTCATGGGATCTTGGAGAGAACGTTGCACAGTCCTCATGCTGAAGTTTGTTCAGGCCCCAGCATTGGCCCCAGCATTGAATTCCGATGTTACTTGAGGCAGTGTTGCACCCAGCATTGTTATACACACTGGTGGATGCAACCAGTGATGTACGTATGTGGCATTGCTATATATTTTGCAGGAGGATTTGTTAAGGAACTGCCAGAGCCAGAATTCACATACCTTGCAGACAGTGC
The DNA here is from genome assembly GCA_028566375.1 of Leptodoras nelsoni. Lineage (NCBI taxonomy): Eukaryota > Metazoa > Chordata > Actinopteri > Siluriformes > Doradidae > Leptodoras > Leptodoras nelsoni. Next base: position 19,194,398 of record JAOVVG010000018.1, read on the forward strand.
TGGAATATTTGGAATACTAAACAGTCTATTTGTATATGGGTCGTTAATTAGTGGAATCAGATTGACACTTTTTTTCTCACATGTCTAAACACAAGTGTAATGCTTCTTTGAATTTCATTTGGACTGCATTAATGCATGTCAGCCACAATAACTGCGGTTGCCAGCTGAGGAATGTCTGACTGCCTGTTTTGTCCACTCTTGAGCAGGACCTATGAACTATCCGGCTCCCTTAACCGGAAGATGAATGGGCTTAGGGTATAAGGTGCACCGCTTAAAAGGCTCTATCAGCACGCAGAGGCCAGGCAGTCGATCGCTCTTATGGACGGCAGCCGTGCGGTTAGCTGTGCGAGAGCCTTGATGAATGACCCTGATATAAGGGAGTGCTCCCAGAGAGAGCAAATGGGACCCAGCTAGAGATGGAGGAGAGGAGAGGAGAGGAAAACGATCTAGCCGGGCAGTCATTAAGAAACATTGTATTTTCTTCGACTGGAAGTTAATGTTCAACTTGGGTTCGGAGAGCCCAGCTTCAGAATCGTAACCACGTTTACCTACAGTTTAAACACATATGTGACCGTCCTTAGACCTAAACTCCAGGAGCATACTGACGCTCATGGATGCATATTATCTGGGCTGGTAATTACTCCAGGGCCGGTATGCTGAGTCACACAGGCATCTGCAGGCATCTGTGTGCTCACTCAGCAGTCAAGAGGCACGAGGCATCACACACACGGCTCTCCTGCAGGCAGACAGCACGAGGCCAGAATTACAAGAGGTTTGTTGGAAAGTAAACCAGCATTTAGGGGCTTCGCATCTCCGATTACCTTGTGCCTGCTAAGCACTTCTTCTTCAACTTCAGCATGGAGGCATGGATATGTTAAGTAACAGCTTGTGCTAATTGTGTCATAAATTCAGAATTTCTGAGCAGTCAGTAAATCATCTGTGTGTATTTAAAGATGCCTTAGTGCTTTTTAAATTTATTGCTCTTTCACACATTAATATTAAATATCACAAGTGAAAAATAGAGGAACGCCAGCATTTTTGCACTCCTTTTTTTTGGAGTGGCTCAATAAAAAAATTATATTTAACTGAAGCTGTTGCGAAACGATTCACAGTCTGAAGTAATACTGCTTTATTCCTCTGTAAGCAATTGGTACGATTTCAGTGGAGAACCAAGGACAAGTGTGCATGTGTCTGGAATCCAATTCTAAACCCTGGATTGGGTCAGCAGCTGTGAATCTTGACGCCATTCACAACGTTCAGTGGCTGTTTTCCTGTTTTCATGGTACAGAAGCATGGGACAGTTATGTAGTGACTTTCGCCACTTTGATCCATGCTTATTCAGTCGCCATGCTGTTAACTGGAATTCCATTTGTTCTGCACCTCTCTGGCACATGTTCGAGCTTGTTGAAAGCTCTCAGCGGGAATCTCTGCCTAAAGGACAAGTCTCCTATCACAGCTCAGGGATCACAGGCAGTCCTGCTTTGATGTGCTGCTTCATGCTCACTCCCTCTTTGCTCCTGCTGAGTGCCAAGACGCTGCATGGGTAGAAATTCCTGGCTGTAGTGCAATATCAAACCTGCCTCAGTCAGGCCATGGTAAAAACTGCTGGATGACTGAAAGGGGGATAGCTGCAGAAGGTCTTGATCTCCCATTTTTCTACCCGATTCTATGCTTCTCTTTCATCTCTGCTTTCGCACTGCTTCGTGGATGCTGTAGGTGTGTGTCATTACACAGAGAAAGCGTACAGAGACTTGTCTGAGGCTGGTCTTTCTAAATGACAGAAGGAATGGGACTTTCAGATCTTTGCGCCTTTTCATGATGCTTTGTTAGCTTTTCTGTAGGCTGGATGTTCCTTAAAAATTATGGGTGTTGGTCATGTGGAGTGCTTTTCCACCAGACACTGTAGTATGACTTGGTTTGACATTAACAACTATCCTGCCTGAGACCAAGCAAATATGCTGAAATCTTGAACAGAATTCTAAACATTTTCCTGTTTGCTATGTTTTTCAACATGGAATACCGTAAAGGTATCACTCTGTCCGGTGTGAAAACACTAAAAGTGGCTGCGCCATGAGGACAGAAGAGTTAAGTCTTTTGAAGAAGTTTCTTGAGGTGAGAGGACATACTGACAGCATGATCACATTCACTGCCATCGTGTCCTTCATACTTGTCCTTTTTTGTGTGTTAAGAAAGGTAAGAGCTTTTCAAAGCAGAGGTGATGTGAAGGCAGGTACACTTGACTGGCATCTCTAAAGTTAACCTTGCTCATACACCACTAGTTTGTGGACACCCGGCCATCACGTTTATTTGTGCCTTTTGAACATCCAGTTCTAGGTTTATTCTCGTCTTTGCTGTTATAGTTACCTTCACTCTTCTGGGAAGAGTTGAACATCCAGTTCTAGGTTTATTCTCGTCTTTGCTGTTATAGTTACCTTCACTCTTCTGGGAAGAGTGGGAGTGTGACCGTGGGATTTATTTTCATTCAGTCACAAGAGCATTAGTGAGGTCAGGCACTGATGTTGGCTTGCGGTGCAGTCGGTGTTCCGGTCCATCGCTAAGGTGAGGTTGAGGTCAGGGCCGGTGGGGTTCTTCTAAACTGACTTTGTGCACAGAAGCATCATCATGCTAGAAGGGTTTTGGAGCTCTTGGTTCCAGTGAAGGGAAATACAAAGACATCCTATAAAGGTTTGTGCTTCTGTCTTTGTGGCAACAGTCTGGGGAAGACTACATACTGTTGGTCAGGTACACATAAACTTTAGGCCATATAGGCTATATTGTTAATATCTTTACATACTTTTATACTTTATATTTGTGTATGTTGTACTAAAGTATTCAGTTCTACCAGACTAAGAGAACTAAACTGGATCATAGTGCTCGAATGTTCCCTTCAAAACATTTCGCATCGTGCATCCCCCTCAGAAGAAACCCTTTGCCCTTTACTGTGATCACCACCCTGAAAAGATCAATCTGAAAGCAGGCCAGATCGCTTCGTATTGTAGAGGCAGGTCGGCATTGATTTCTAAGTTTTATGCTACCGTCAGTAATTTTCCACCTTTGTCCATTTTCCCCTTTTATCAGGCCAAGTGTCAAACAAGCCGGTCTTGATTAGAGCTTTTGCTCAGTGATGGTGTTGTCTTGGTCTCAATAAGATTAAACCATTTTTCCACAGCATTTTTCTCCAGGAAGTTTGAACATGACCAGGTTTCTAAACTCCACATACAAGTGACTCAGCGTCTCCGTTAATTGGCTTGAGAGCCGTGAATTGATCCTGTATGTTGACGTATTTACTTTTGAAACAGCAGAGTGTTGAAATGTTTGACAGATTTACAGAGAGTAGAGTTTGAGATATACCACAACCCCACCAAATCTAAACAACCTGACAGCAGCTTATGGGTGAGAACAGTCAAGAGGAAAAATATTTCTCACCAAAACCTGTCGACTATAACCTGGGTGATATCCTTATCTGGTGTGCACTGCTTTTTTATGTGAAGGTTGGCCCTCAATGGATTATCACCTGCAGGCTTCTGAGGCATCTGAATGGTAGAAAAATTATTACTCACTGTTTCTGAAGCCCTGCTGGTGTAGAAAGCCAGGCTGAGGTAGTTACATTCCAGCACTGAAAACCCTGATGTTAATAAAACAATCCTCTGAAAATAGCCAAGTTTAAAACTTCTTCTTAAATGAATCAAATTCACCACAAAGAGATATTTGGAAAAGGGATCATATTGTAGGAAGACGCACAACCAAAAATGTCCCAATGAACCATCAGAGCAAGACCAGCCACTCTGAGGTTCTAAAGAGCATTTAATTAGAGGAACACAAGACTAGTACAGTATGAGTAAAAAGAAGGAACTGTAAAATTTTAATCAGAATTTCCAAACTATATTTCTCCAATTGTTGTATTAGTGGCCGTTTAGATTTCAGGGGCACGTTAACAATCTTGCTGAACTAATAAACCTGCTTCTACAGCACGGTTCTAATGGTCGGTAGCATTTCTGGTGACACTACCATTGCCTGACGTCCTCAGCAGGCCGTTAATAAGCTCAGTGTAGAGTTTTCCTGTGACTCACTCATGCACTACTGTTATGAGATGGCCTCATTAGACTCCTGTGCTGGCTTTTCTGTGACATTTAAGCAGCCCCTCTAATTGAAGAAGAGGGTAAGTCATTGGCCAGAAGTGTGACAGAGAATTCAGGCCTGTCTTGGGTCAGAGCTCAGAATAAATAGATTAGAAAAGAGACACACATAAGCAAAACAAAAAAAGAAAAAAGTGGGGTTGTTAGAATGATGAATGTACAATACAATACGATTGTGGATGGACACTCATCATGGACATCATGGGCAAGAATTTGGTGTACAATTTGATGTTTTTTGCATGTCTAACACCTTTGAAACAAAATGGTTGCTAGAATGGTGCATGTAGAACACAATACAATTGAACATATAGTTTGGAAATTTTAAATTTTAATTTTACAGTTCATTCTTTTTATTCCTCCTGTACTAGTATTGTGTTTCTCTTATTAAATGCCCCCCCCCAATTTTATTCTTTTTTTTTTACTTTAAATCTATCTGTCTATCTGTCTATCCATTGATTTATTCATTATTTATTTTTTATTTATTATTCCGTTTATATTAAGATACATGTTGTACTCTCATTCTTCCCCGTAAAAAGAATATTTGAAAGAAATCATTAAAAGCCCAATGTTAACATGAAGTTCATGTCCACGATGAGTGTATGTAAATTTCTGACAACAAATTTACTGTAAAATGAGCAATTATGGCCGAATACATGCTTCCAAGCAAAGATGATACTTTCCATCTTAAAAAGCACTTAATTTTTTTCTCTGAAGGCTTTTAAGATTTAACTTCTGTATGACCTCCTGTCTGACCTTTCAAAAGTGGTTGAACAAAAGAGAGACACTTAACATGCCATTGTAAAATAAGTCTGACCTTTATTCATTATGTATTCATTGTTCAATGTTTGGAAAAGTCATCATCATTCGATGCAATGTCGAAATTGAATCCTGAAGTTCTACACACCTAAAGAACAAACCCAACACCCGCTGTCCTACTTTACAGCTGCTCGAATGCAGAAATAATTCATGATGTCTGGAGAATGCAGGTTTAGTCCAACCTGTCTGGAAATAAGGCCTTGATTGGAGGCTGTGTTTTATGTAATGAAGGTTGAATCTGAAAACAAAACAAAAAAAGCAAGCCATTTGTAAATGAGAAGTGGGGATTCAAAATCCTCATTTCCATTGGAGTGCAGTTATTGTATTTGAAGTAACAGTACTAAACATGTGCTTTCAGCTGTCAGTCTTTTTACTACTACCTCACACCCCCTTATTTGATTGACAGCTGAAACTCTCCTGCTGTTCTACGGGGAAAAAATTCATTTCAGTCATGCCAGAAGCAGTTATGTAAAAGCATAAACTAGGCATGAGAATACTAAAGATGAATCATGGAGGCAAACGTTTGACATCTGTTTCAGCTTCATCACGTGGGCTAGGTGGTTGTGTATCATGTTCACTGACCTCCTTCAACAGGGCTGAAGTGTGAAGCACAACTTGCTTCAGCTTATGCATTCACTCCATCTGCTTGCATTATGTTTTGTCATCTCCATTAAATTGACAGATTTTTTGGCTGAAGTACAGATTTAATGATTTTTTTTTTTGCATTTTTTCTCTGTCGTACCACCTTCTGTGATTCAGCACGTCTGTATGCTTGCTTAGATGAATGATGCTTTTTCATTTACAGTCCAAAGTCCACACATGGCTGATTTTCGTGTTTTGAAAAAATTCCTCTTTTGGCAGTTCTGGCTTATCTAAGCAGATGAAATGTAACGCCTGCAAGCAAGTTAAGCTCAGAAGCGGGAGGTCAGATTAGGGTAAAAGAGACATGCTAAAGCAGTAGTGCCAAAGTCTGATTCTTGCCCTGGATTGAAAAGGCTCCAAAGCTCAGCTGATGAAGCACACAGGGATGTTTTGTGTACCCTGCCTCCCACGGGCAGTCTGCTGGAGTCACGGCGCAGAGCTGGAGGAGGATGAATGTGCCTCCCTTGAGATATGATGCAGCTCACTAACACTACCTGAGCGCCGAATCCCGAAAGCCTGCCCCGTCCCACAAACCCACAGCGAGGAGGAAATGTAGGCTGCGTGTCAATGTTGTAAAAGTACAATGGTCCATACATACTGTTCATCTTCATCTCGTTTAGTCCTATTTGCATTTCCTAACTGTCTCTAAAGCCGGGAGTACTAGTTGTAGTGCTCATACCGGGGTTTCCATGCTTGTACATTAACCTGAAAATAGAGACGAAATGAGAGAAAATGTCAAGGAAGGATTGGTTGGGGAGATCCTGCAAGTCATGTTTGTGCTATAGTGCAAAACAGTGTAGCTACATTTATACTGTGTGTAGCTATCTTTATATTGATGCAGTATTTCTGTGCTTAAAATTTACCCTCGCATTTTACCCATTTTATTCATTTTTCTCCTGCACTAATAGTTGGATGAATAAAGTGGATGCTGCACATGACAGTGGATAAATGCAATTTCCTCAGATGTTCCTCTCTCGTCTTGAGGATGCTCTCACACCAAAAGACAGTTGAGAATATGGAACATGCTTGAAAAATAGCAGAGCATTGTCGACAGCTCATTGCCATGGGAACATGCAGCTGCCGATTTCCAAAATTAGTCCATGACAAGGGCTGGGTTAAAACTTGATGAAAAGTTCCCATGTTCATCATTAGAAACACGTTGGTGGGCAGCACGAGCAGCCTATCGTCAGCATGTGTGGTATGCTGTAGTATAGTTCTGATGAATAGAAGGCATGGAAACGTTTGCATGGGAACTTGCGCTGCACGGATTCTGTTTCTCAGTGTTTCTGTTACACACGAACAGCTATTGTGGCCTGACCTAAATTCCTTTCATTCACTACGCCTTTACGACGTCCAAAAAGTTTTCACAATATTCCTCTTGGACCCGATCGTGCAGTTTCTCGTTTCTTTGTTTGACAGCCTTACAAAACCCAGTGTAAATCAGAACCGGATACGTGAGTGAAATGACAGGTTTCAGTTTTCATTCAAGCCACATACGGCTCTGGCGCTCTTAACGGGATCACCTGATGAGCATGAATTCCTAGATAAGCCTCTGCGCTTTGAGAGATTTCTCATTTACTCATTACGGATTCTTCACATTAGACTGAACCGGGCTGAGCAATAATGGTTTGCAGGTGTGTGGTGGCCAAACAGAGTGATGTAATTGTAAGAGGAGACGGGAGGATATTGGCTTCAGTCTTCCTTCCTCTTCCCTAGAGATCTAGCGAAATAGAGAGAGAAAGAAAGAAAGACAGAGAGACTGTAGAATGGAGCAGCGCTCTCTAGTGATCTAGGCATTTTCAGCATAGTTCAGCATTGCAGCGGAAAAAAGAATGAAATCTGTTGACAATCAAGCTACATAACATTGGGGCAACTGATGCAACACCCATGGCACCAATACGCCAGGGATGGAACCAACTATAAACGTGTTTTTCAGACCGGAAAAAGAAAAGATGTCTTATAATTGTATACAAATACATATAGCAGTATGAAGTCCACAATTTAATTGTGTTTATTATTTGCCAGAAAGGCTCACAGATTGGAATTAGGGCTTCCACATGTGGGATTTTTCCACTGGTTTCCAGGGGAATAGTGGTAGGGTTCTTCTGTCTTAGGCCACTCCCACTTACAGACACAGATCATTGCATTGTGTTGCATTACATCCCTACAAGACACATAAATAAAGATTGATCAGTATGATCACTGGGGTCAAGCCAGTGAGGACATCCTGCCTCGTGTCTCCTCAGGTAACTAACCTCTGATAACACTCCACATTTAGTATGAATTTTAACTAAGTCCCTAAAAGAAGCATGGAATACATCATGCATCACTTTATTAGACCCGAGTTCCACAGAGAGCACAGAAAGACGGGTTGTGTCTGAGCCTTCTTAGCCATGTTAAACATTAATAGGGGAGCAATTAATACTTTAAAATTAAATCAGGACACGATGCCTCTTAAGTGATTGCAAGAGCGCATTAGTATGCGTCTGGGCTGCCCAATGAAACGAGATTAATCAGTGACCCAGTAGGTCATTCTTTTAATCCCCTCCTGGAGGAAGAAGAGGAGCTACTCACTTTGTAAAGTGATTTGTTTTAATTGCATTGTTTTCAAAACGAGGTGGTCCTCAGCACCACGAAAGTAAAACACACTTTACATTTACAATACTGCATGGGTTACACAGCATGCGTACCTGGTGACTGTCAGAACACGTTGCGTAGGAGCTCCTGTGCCATAGAGGTATGAGGCACGGCCGTGCTGGTGAAGTTCACTAACATGGGCCACATGGGAATGTCATGAGGAATGTAGGCAGAAATTGTTTGGGGCAGGGGATTTTTTTTCCCTCCATTTCAAAAATGTCAAATCTGTTTTTAATTATAACCAAAGTCAGACTGGAAATTACCAGTGCCACCAACTTATAATGCATATATGGTGATTGGGGTGTGCACTTGGCTTCTGTATTGGCTTGTAATTATAGAGCAATTATGAAGTACTTTAGAGTTTCACCCTAGCCATTGAAAATGCACAGGATTCATTAACAGCTGAAAAATCTTTCTCTCTTTCATTGCCTAGAAAAAAAACGCAGGTTCTCTTGTCTCAGGCATCTTTCCCAGAATGCTTTGCACAGCCTCCTGATCGGCGGTTAAAGCCGTGGCATTGTACGATAAGATCTACATTGTTTCAGGCTGTTCGGATAGATAACCTGTAGAGACAAGAGACAAGAGAGCCATGATTTGTTGGACATATGTCCTTCCTTCAGGGTTCTGGAGTCATCATCCAATGAGATGCAGGGTTGGGTCGGATTGGTGATGTCTGATTTTCTAATAGCAGCGGCGCAGGAGCACTGAGCTTGACTGTGTTGGCATATTATCGCTTATGATTCAGGATGATTTATTCACACACGTGTTGATGTGTTGGATGTCCGCTGTGGTCAGTTCAGCAGTTTTATCTATGACCTGCTATAAAAGATGGAAGGGCGGCACAGTGGCGCAGTGGGTACTGCTCCCGCCTCACAGTAGGAAGGTCCCTAAGGTTGATGGAATCTAAAGATGAGTAAAATCTAGGTGGGTGAGAGAGATCCTGTTCTAAAATAGTGAGAAAGAGAGAGTGATTTTTTTTTTACATGTGAACTTGAAAGACTAAAAGTACTTTTTAGGCAATTTGACCATGCAGTCTGTAGTAATTGGTTCTGTCATTATGATAACCTGCCACAGCAGAAATAAAGCTCCATTTTCACATTATGGTCTTCACACTGAATGCATGGACATGTATTCTATCAGGTGGCATGTAATAAGAGTTCCACTTGGGGAAAAAAAATGTATGGAAATGTAGGAAAGAATTAATCTTTCAAATACTGTCTGGACTAGAACTGCACTATGCATTCTACAGTTCTTTAATCAGAGAGCGTTCCTGTTCCTGTCATGAATGTAAACATTTAGTAAAAACATGATGCTGATAAAACAGATGGATGTGATGCAGCAGTGCTCTTGCTTACATGTGTGCTGTCCTTTGTGTCTCTGCAGGTAAGGTGTTAAACACGGACCTGCGCCACTACCTCAGCCTGCAGTTCCAGAAAGGCTCCTTGGACCACAAGCTCCAGCAAGTGATACGAGACAACCTGTACCTCCGTACCATCCCCTGTGAGTACATGCGCACACACACTGGTCAGAGTTTTCACTAGTTTCCAGTGCCATCTGGAGCTGAATGAGAGCTAATGGGGAAACATCAGCACAACGCCCCCCTGTGCAAATTATAGCAATTTGTCACTTAGAATTGTCACAAGATGCTGTACACTGAAGTACCAGAAAAACTGGTATGGGAGCCCAAGCAAAATACATAGCAACACCACATGTGCACATAATTAGTTGCATCCTCCAGTGCGTATATACAGTATTAGACATCTACAAAAGCTATTGGAGTTGTTTTCACCGTGAGAATGGCACGTCTGGAAGCATGGCCGTAAAAAGACTTGGGGTGAAGGCAACAAGAATTGTTTCACGAGATAGGCGTACAACCCTGCCACAAGTAACAACGGAATTCAGCATGAGGACTGTGCAACGTTCCCGCATGTGCAAAGATCCCCTGGGGACCTGCCAAATATTAACTGCTATACCAGTTTTTCTGGTACATTAGTGTATATATTACAGCAGAGGTGGGTTTATCAACTCTTGGACTTGCAAATTTGTCTTTCATAATTAACATGTACTCTTCAACAATGCCCAACAATGACTTACTTTATAATGCACTTTTTTTTTTTTGCTTAACCATCTGCATCATTATTATTTTTATTTTGGTTTCCGCTTTCCTAAGTTTCCCAGAGTGCTGTTAAGCTACCTGCTGATACTGGTTCCAATGGAATTCAGCCCTCATTCCTTAAAGAGAAGCGCTAACTACTAACAGCAACAATAAATTTGCAGTTGCAACCGAATCATTAAACACATCAAAAATATTTCAATCTAGCCATATTTTAAAGTGTTTCTGGGTGGAGTTTTGCTTTAAAGCGTGACCTTTCTGAAGCTGTTTCACTCCCGAGGGTATGAGCGGCCCATAATGCTTCAGTACAGAAGCGTAAATCTTCGCGGCGTCCCTCGCATGCTGCTGGGCTCCTTTAATCCTCAGCCTTGCTGCCTGTCCAAAACCAGCTCCTGGGGAAAGAGATTGATGCCATCGCTGCTACACATCACCTCCTTTTTCACTCTCACTCACTCACCCACTCACTTTCTCCTTCTCTCAGTCAGACTGTCTGGCTAAGATGGACTTGGCTTCATTTTTCATTTCCAGAACGGTTCCAGAAGACGAATCCCTCTTTTTTTTTTTATTTTACAAAAAAACCCCAAATTAAAATCAGTGGGAAATAATGAAGTTTGTAAGTATTTTTAAATTGTCAATTACAACCCCAATTCCAGTGAAGTTGGGACAGTGTAAAACATAAATTAAAACAGAAAAAAAAATATATTTTCAATCCATATTCAATTGAATACACCGCAAAGACAAGATATGTAATGTTCAAATGGATAAACTTTATTGTTTTTTGCAAATATTCACTCATTTTGAACTTGATGACCACCGGCTTCTCTGGGCCCAAGCTCATCTGAGACGGACTGACGCAAAGTGGAAAAGTGTCCTGTGGTCTGATGAGTCCACATTTCATATTGTTTTTGGAAATCATGGATTTCGTGTCCTCCGGGCCAAAGAGGAAACGGACTGTCTGGATTGTTATCAGCGCAAAGTTGAAAAGCCAGCATCCCTGTGGAATGGGGGTGTGTTCGTGCCCATGGCATGGGTAACTTGCACATCTGTGAAGGAGCCATTAATGCTGAAAGGTACATACAGGTTTTGGAGCAACATATGCTGCCATCCAAGCAACGTCTTTTTCAGGGATGTCCCTGCTTATTTCAGCAAGACAATGCCAAGCCACATTTTGCATTCTGCACATTCTGTGTTACAGCAGCATGGCTTCGTAGTAAATGAGTGCGGGTACTAGACTGGCCTGCCTGCTGTCCAGACCTGTCTCCCATTGAAAATGTGTGGCGCATTATGAAGCGCAAAATACCACAACGGCAACCCCGGACTGTTGAGCATCTGAAGCTGTACATCAGGCAAGAATGGGAATGTTTGTTCAATGTTGTTTAATGTTTGTTCCTCAAGTCATCTCGAGGAGCTTTTCCTTTCCACTGTTCCACTGACTTCATTAGGAATCTAACACTACATTTGAAGCAAAGCTGAAACTTAAGGTAATTCCCCACCTACAACCAGCCACTGAAAACGCCCCCTCTCATCATCTTGGAGTTTGTACCAGTGATGTCATCTCAACATGGCAATTCTCTACATTCTGATAACTAGATAGCATTTTTGGCTTTAGATCAGTTAATATACAGAAATAGTACTCTGTAAAATCTATAAAATCTATAAAAGTTGCTGGGTAGATTGTTGCTAATCCTATGCTCTGTGGGCCACTGGGTAGCTTGTTGCTAATCCTATGCTCTGTGGGCCACTGGTTAGCTTGTTGCTAAAGCTGCTTGCTGCTGTCTGTTTGCTGCAATTGCATTACAGTATGTTTAATGAATGTGTGAAGTTCGCTATAGTGGAACCACACCAGTAGCCGCTCAGCCGTGTAACTACAGGCATCCATTTTTGTTTTGTTGATGCTTTGAAAATCAACCATACAGAGGAAGGAAATTTAACCACTATTTCAACTATTTCAACTTGAAAATGACCACTTAAGAGCCACCATGAATGCAGGAAAACCAGACATCCAGATTTATAGGCTGAACTCAAATCCTCAGTCTTATACTCATGCTGGTTTTTTTTTTGGACTCCCAGATGACTCAAATTCAGCATGCCCTCCTATTTCGACATGCATCTGATTTGACATTGCATCATAAATCTGAGGTCCTCTCAGCTCTCTAACAGTGTGTTCCTTGTGTGCGTTCTATGACATTTATGAGCATCAGTAGGTGCTCTGGTGACTGGCGACTGCTCTGTGCAGAAACATTGCCGAGTCATGGAATGGTTTTTACGATTGTAGTGTGTTTATTACAACAAAATGGCACAATTAGTGACTTAAATATCAATTTCCTGAGGATAGTTCTGGACCCTGACTTTGTGTTGCATGCCTATACATCATCTTGGCACTTGCAGATCAAGGATCACATTGTTCATTTTAGGGATGTAATTGAATACAAAGACACATATGAAGACATATACAAGGCACACTATTGGATATGTGGTTGAGATCAGGGGTGTGGATCATGCTTGGTGCACAGAAAACAAGGGAAAAACCAAGACTGTCTTTATTAATATAAATGTTCATTTGTTTATTTTTAGTCAGGGTTGTGGTGGTTTAAATTAAGACACTAGTTAGGAGTACAGAACCAACTACATTTAATAGAAAATATGTTGAAGATATTGTGCACATGCACATGTGTTTTAAAAAAAGGCTCACTCATGTATACTGAAGTGCCAGAGAAACTGGTATAGCATGATATAACGCTGGGTAGGTCCCCCAGGGGATCTTGGAGGAAACGTTGCACAGTCCTCACTCTGATGTTTGTTGAGGCCCCAGCATTGGATTCCGATGTTACTTGAGCCAGTGTTGCGCGCCCATCATGTGAAACGATTCTTGCCAACCGACGCTGCTCACGTTCACCCAGAGTCTTTTTATGGCCACACTACTGTCATAAGTTTTAAGTTTTGCCAGAATTCTTGTAGTCACAGTACACCCCTGAAATATTCAAAATTGTGCTAACTTGCCATTTTCACGTCGAGCGAGGGGAAAAAAAGCTTTAGAAGCTTCCATACAGTTTGTCGCTTTATATACGCACTGGCGGATGCAACTAATGATGTACATAGGTGGCGTTACTATGTATTTTGCATAGGCTGTACCAGTTTTTGTGGTTCTTCAGTGTAATTTGGTGGGAGAAGTTATATTTATAGAACATTTATATATTTATATATTTACATATTATCAAGCATTTCTAACTCTGGGTTTTTTCCTGGTGTTTAAGGGTTTTTCACGGCATAATGATAGGCTTCATACTTAATTAAAAATGGCCACACCCATTTTGGGATTAAAAACGGATCCGGGTATTTGGCACACTAAACAGATACATTATTAATGATAAAAAGACAATCGTGGGTATTAGTTTAACAGTCGGTGCAGATGTCTCTATCTGCTGAGTTGAGACTGCACAGGATCATGCTGGTGGTGTTCACTCATCATGAATCTTCCTGAATGACCTGGAGTGACCACACTAACAACCCCTCCTGAGGCCTATCCTGCCCTAGGCTGATCTAGTTCACTTCTTCCCTCTCAGTCACCACTCCATCATAACACCCCTGCAGAAGAAGTGTTACATGAAAAGTGTCCCCTCCTCCCTGCAGACACCAGGTCAGTGAAATCATTAAAGTCCCAGAAAAAGAAGCGAGAGGAGAGATCAAGCGCCTGGCGCATTCCCATTCAGCACATAATCCTCACTGCTCTGGCCATCTTCGCTCTCCCAGAGGCATTAATATCCTTTATGGTGCGGCAGTAATCTGCCTCCATCTCATCCGCTGATAAAAAAAGAAGTATGGCAGAAACGAGGGAGTAGGGGGCTACGATGCCCAGGTGTTTAATCTTTGGCAATTGCTTTTTCTTGAGGTTTAAGGATCTCCCTTTTAAGCTTTTCCCTGATGTGTGTAATGAGGTGTCAGCGAAACCTGGTGCTCCTTTGATGGCACAAATGAAATATTCCTCTCCCTATTAGAATCCTGCTTTAAGTAATAACAGCACACTGCGCTGAATAACAAGATGCCGAACCCTTCTTCATGCAATTCTCCAGTGCAGCATCACAACAAATGTTTCAATATCTCCTCCCTCGTCTAAATGGGTCCTTTACATCGCAAATGATTTTTCTTCGCAGGCATTTTACAGACGGCCAATTTTAGATGGTAATAAATAAAATACTTTAGTGGAGCCCTTGTTTAGTGCACATGGACATTACATCCTGAAGTACTGAAATTTTAGGAAAGCAGGTCTAATGAAATGTCAGGCGCTATACATCAGTAGAACCCAAGGGCACATTTCCTACATTTACATACAAATATTTATGTCAGGACTGTTTCTTTCCAATTCATAATGAGCTGTTTGCATGCACTAGACTCTGAACTCCGGTACACATTTCGGTTTACACGCATTGTTTCATGCAATAGCAACCAAATTCATGGGAACGCAAGGTGTGGCACTGAGTCTGAGCCTCAGACTGTCCACCCACGGCACACACGGAGTCTGATATTAAGCCCCAGGCTCTGCTGAATGAATGACGCCTTGGCCAGTATGAAGTAAATGAATGCATCAGTGGGCATTGTGAATTAAATGAATGAGTCACGGGCAGTGTAAATTGAAAATCTTGACGTGAACCATAATTAAAGTTTACAGCTCTGTTTCTTTTGATGTCGATTGTTTTTGAAGGATATTTTACTGGACACGCCTTAGCGCCTCCAAGTTCATACTAGTAAGTGATGAGTCGTCATGTTTTGGAGTTTTTCTTGAAGGCGTTCACCATCCAGTGTTAGTTGTTTTTGTTTTTTTTTTACATTTAGTAGCTCTATAGAAAGAGAAAGTAAAGGGAAAAAGTAATGACTGTGAAATTCCTGTGCTCTGAGGGCTGACTCATGGGGACGGGGGTTCAAGGTCAGTAAGAGTGGGAGCTCGGATAAACAGTAGGACCCGTTTCAGTTACATTCTAGCCTTCGCAGTGCCCAGACGTTGAAGTGCCTCATCACTGGAACAATGCAAGCCAGTTTGGAGAGAATGTTAGATTGTTTCCTAACAAGATGAATCATGGGTGTTCGAGTACGATCCTGAGACGAAAATGCTGAACGGCACCGTCACCTCACCCAAAGAAAACTCACATGAGCAAATCAAAAATCATTCCCTGGTCATGTTTTCTCTAGGGATCGCCCATAAAGAATTTGTAACATTAAATGGAACATTTTGCCTTAGAGCTTTGGAGCGTTTGAGGAAGAGGGTTTTGCGTGTGCGCTGTCCGATTGCCTCTTCATGCGTCATCGAGTCAGCCTTCACAGGCTATAAGAGAATTTTTGGCACTCTCAGTCACACCACCCTGTAGCCCCAACTTGGTCCCCAAACACGTTTGAAAGGCCACCAAAGAACATCCACAGAGCCACGACTGAGACTCTGAACACCCTCACAGTTGACAGTTCACAGTTTCAAGCACTGCTACAAACAACGGCTGAGGCGCTGAGAATGGCGTGTGCATTGACATGATCATATTTTGAAGGTGATAATATTTAAAAAAAATCCTTATTACTTTCTGAACAGACTAGCTAGTTTAACAGAAAATTAAATAATGCACTGATCAATGTAAAAATGGGTTGTTGGAGTTACACAGCACATGCTGGGTTTTGTACTAGTCTTCTATCTAAAGTCTTTTTTGCTACTTCTTTCCACCTTTATTTTTCTTCATAATGTGTCCTTATGAGGTTGGGACGTCGTGTAAAACATGAAAAAAAACAGAATACGATGATTTGCAAATCCTTTTTAACCCATATTCAATCGCGTACACTACAAAGACAAGATATTTAATGTTAAAACGGATAAACTTTGTTTGTTTTTTGTGCAAATATTCACTCATTTTGAATTTGAATTCAACAGTTGGGACAGGGGCAACAAAAGACTGGGAAAGTTGAGGAAGGCTCAAAAAACACTGTGTATGTTTTACACAATGTCCCAACTTCATTGGAATTGGGGTTGTACATTTTATGAGAGGATAAGATGAAATCAGGCTGGGCCATGGGCTTACAGGGTTGTCCTGAGGAATCATTCAAGTCACCCATTTGGTTTTGGTGCTTTATACATCATACCTGATTAACACAGATGGCAAATATTCCACTTGGCACTGTTGCTAAAATCATGACTATCATGAAATCATCACTAGTCTCTCACTAGTGTTGGGTTGATACGGTGTTTGTGTCAGATAGGCCAGATGTGTTGTGATGGCATGGGAATGAAATAAGCCTTGTCCCCAGCATGACCTGCTGGTCCTTGACTCGCTGAGAAAAAAATAAACCTATTTCCTTCTTCAGTCCCCATCACGGATATTTCTACTTCTAAATTCGACTAATAATCGACTTAAACTCACACGTGGTACATCTCTGAATTTTCCTGTGTAAACCTTAATGCAACTTTTTGTAATCGAATCTGCACGTTCAGTGTGCTTGAATTGCTCTTTAAGTAGTATCGCTGATGCTGCAGCTTGTGCTGTGGCTGTTTAATCATTACACAGGGAAAAAACACAATCAATTCATATCATATATGGAATCGGGCCATGTTAACCATTAACCGTTGTGTTAAGATAAGAATGTCGCAGAAACCTGGGAAAACAGTAAGGAAGGACACGTTAATGCAACAACCCAGTTCCATGTTTCATCACACTGTTTATTCAGTAGCTTTTCGAGCCCTAATCGCGTTTCAGGTTGAAGTAGTGCAGCGTTTCATGGATTACGCAGTGCTTTACATAAGTCTTCCATTCAAAGCCGTTCAACATTCTGTAGTGCTGCGTGGAATCGAAATGGACTCATTAATGAGTTTTATATGATTTACGTGATATGATTGGGATTGGAATGTGCAGAGGTACTATACAGAATGTGCAGTGTACTACACAAACGTTAAAAAGTTGCCAATCTTCCTCTGACTGCAGATCTGCTGGGACGCGTCTCTATCAGTTCTGCAATCTGCATCCTGATGTGTGTGTGTGTGTGCGTGTGCCCCTTCTTGAATTTAGCTATCAGTTAAATAGAGCTGCTGTGTTGTAAACAACACTGACACCTGGGGGAAGAGATACTCAAGGATCTCTTCTTGAGCCGAGAGCCCAGAGCCGAGATTTGGGAAATGACGCAGGCTGTAAAATCAACATCCAAGATGAAAGGGGTTTGATCATCAGTATAGCTTTTTATATGAAGGAAAATTGGAAAGTGGAGCAAAATTCTTATTTTTTTTTTTTGGTGTACTCAGCTCAACGCATGGAGAAGCACTTTTAAGTAAAACTTTGACTTACAAAAAAAAAAAAAAACCTAACAGCGATCAGAAGAGTTGCATTCTTTCATCTTTGTATTTCATGCAAAGTCTAACAGCACGGCTTGACCCTTTGTTGTTGCTTTTGTTTTTTTTTGGGGCAGGTACCACGAGACAGCCGAGGGAGGGGGAGGTTCCTGGCGTGGACTATAACTTCATCAGTGTGGAGGAGTTCCGTGTTCTGGAGGAAAGCGGGCTGCTACTGGAGAGCGGAACCTACGATGGTGCGTACGAGTGTGTGGGAACGCCACGGGGCCAAAGTTCAATGAAGTGGGCTTCTGAGCCTCTTCTAGCTGAACATAAAGACTTGCACAGCCCGCAGCCCTTCTTAAGTGCATCTCGACATCCTGAACTCCTGAATCCTTAGAAGTGTTCTAACTCCAAAGACATTCTGTATTTTAGTTTTCTTCACATCACAATGCTGCTTTGTTCTAGCTACCAGTAAGGTTGTACCAGAATCACAGCATGGGATCAGGAAGATTTGCTCATTTTATACACACACACACACACACACAGATATAATGTAGAATAATATAATAGTATAGTATAATATATGTTTTTAAATGATTGAACAATACCACGATCTGTGATATTTCTAGACTGGGTTATAATCATGTCAAAATTTCAACCACAAATCCCAAGTCATGAGTTACAAATCAAAGCTACCCTCAAAAATGCTGACTCGTTATTTTCACTCTTCTTATTTATTTTTTTTAACAGGTCACACAGTTGTTTTTTTTTTAATAGTCTAGGTTGTGTGAACCTCCAACTCTGTTTTATAGCTTTTTAAACTCATGGGAAGCTTCTGTGTCCCTGCATCACCGATAAACTAGTAAAACGGTGCTTCTCCTGAGCCCCATTGTTTCTCTTCAGCTGACAGATGGGCTAATAATCTTCCCCTGAGGCATGGGACATTTTTTTCTGTACAGGA
This sequence comes from Leptodoras nelsoni, assembly GCA_028566375.1. Lineage (NCBI taxonomy): Eukaryota > Metazoa > Chordata > Actinopteri > Siluriformes > Doradidae > Leptodoras > Leptodoras nelsoni. The sequence continues at coordinate 19,212,997 of JAOVVG010000018.1, forward strand.
AGTGTAGTTTTGGAAGTTCAGGGAGAAGAGTAAATAAGGTCAACGGCGAAGTCACAGAGGCTACTTTTGGACGGGATCCGTCCATCTCCGTGACTGATGCGCGTTGCTTTTAAGTCTCTTGGTACTTCTGGCTGAAGGATAATTTCACAGCGGCTAATTCTGGTCAATGATACCTTGTCTTGCCCTGTTGTGCGGTGTCAAAGTCAGTGCATGTAAATTAGTTTGGGCTGCTTCGCTGCTATATCATGCTGTCTTCTGCTTTTTCTGCTTGGAAGGTTCTTTAAGCTTGAGTTACTGAAGTGCTAATTCAGACGTCTGGTAAGTAATGAATTGAATTCTAATGTTACTCACGTGAACCGCTTCTAGCCACGTTCACCCAGAGTCTTTTTACAATCACGCTGCTGTCATAAGTTTGCGTAGGTTTCTCCTGAATTCCTGTAGTCACGGTACGCCCTTGAAATGCTCATGTGTGAAAATCCAAACTTTGCTTCTACCTCCGAAATGCTATGACCCATCTCACCAGCTCCGACTATTAAACCGTGTTGAAAATCACAAAATCGTGATCACTTGCCGTTCTCAGGGTAGAAACAGCTCTAGAAGCTTCCAAAAGGTGTCTATCACTTTATAAA
>JAOVVG010000018.1:19241478-19255827 GCA_028566375.1 Leptodoras nelsoni
TTATTATTATTATTATTATTATTATTATTATTACTTATAATGGTATATTATTCTACCTGTTACAGTTAGTGTTGAATTAAAAAAAATTACATCTAGCCTTTACGCCTACCTAAAAGTCTTTTTTGTGCACCACTCTCCTGGATCTTCTAGATTAATAAGTACTTTTAAAACATAAAGGCGTAGATTTCAGTTTGAGACGGCTCATGTTTTTGTCTTTATATTTTCCTGGCACATTTCATGCTCTTTTTGCATCAGAGCAGAGTATGATGTGTTCAGAGTCTGATCTCTGTGGAAATATCCACCTACACACTAACAAGCTGTAGCACCTTCCTCAGCCCCTTGTGCAGCACTGGTTAAATAAATCTCAGAAGAGCCAAAAGCTATTACCGTATTTATTTAGGAGCCATTAATTAATGGTAATTAAGCCAAGCAGAACTATTCATATTCTGATAATTAGCGATCGAGATGGAATAGTGACTTTAATTTACTCTGATATCTAGTGTCCTCCCACATTTCTTATTTTTTTGGCCGTGAGTGTGTGTGTGTGTGTACTTGTGTGCTTCTCTGTGCAGTGTATCTGTCTTTTCTTTCTCTTCCCTTCCCGGATTCTGTTTTAGATTCCCTCTCTCTCCTTTTTGCCCCGTCTTTTCTAGGTCACACTCTTACCGTGTTTCTCCATATGTGTCTCAGTGTTTTTCTCCCTCTCACTCTGTATTCTGTGTCTTGACCCTCTCTCCTCTCTCTCTCTCTCTCTCTCTCTCTCTCTCTCTCTCCTCTCCCCCTCAGAGGATGGCTCTTTGAGGGCTTTCACACGTGACCCGTCGCAGCTACACGGGACGATGTTGCGTATAGCCCTGAGGAAAAGCACGCAGGGTTTTGGCTTCACCATCATCGGTGGAGACAGACCGGACGAGTTCCTGCAGGTGAAGAACGTGCTGAGAGACGGCCCTGCAGCGCAGGACAACAAGATCGCCCCCGGTGGGTTCGCTTTATCATAAACAAACCAACGCCACGAAGTGTACCATTGTAGCCACATCACGCACGAAAAGGACAAATTAGGTGACTTGAGTCTTTGAGTGAGGAATAAAGCACTGCAGGATGTGCTGTTTGTAGGAAAAGAATCAGAGACAGGACAGCGTGATGCATCCCGATGTTAAGATGAGTTACTGTCAGCACTTGAAAGTTGTTTATTCTCTTGTACCAGTACGAATTGAAGTTTTTTGTTCTCCTCAAGAACAAAACATGACATTAATTAAAATAGGATACAGATATAAAAGTATATGTATTAGCTATATTTACATAAGCTAATACCTATATTTACATATGCATATAAGATAGATTTACATGAGCACAGGTATTGCACTAAATGGAATGAGGTAGATTAATTACCAATGTGTATAAACCTAACCAGGAGCAGTATTTACAGTGTAAAGTGCACAGTGAAAGTGTCATTGAAGTAGCAGATTACGATCTATTGCCCAGTGTGTATTAACAACATGTAATGAGTTGTGGTTGTGATTCAGCACAGCTCAGACAGCAGGACATCAGTACTGTCTCTGCAGTATGGAGACAGGTTGTAGAGCCTTATAGCAGCAGGTAAAAAAAGGTCCCACATGGTGCTCTTTGACACAGTGCAGCTGTAGCAGTCTGCCACTGAATGTGCTTCTGGCACAGCAGTTTTGACAGTTTATGAAGTCTGTTTATAAGTTTCTTTTAGTGTTGTGGAACGTCCATAGAAACAGCTTAGTTCCTGTTGTCACTTAGATTACAGCAGCTATAAACTGCTAAGTTGCCCTTGTTCTTTTTTCACTCTCTAAAGACAGACAGACAGACAGACAGACGTGGGAGACACATGCAAAATAAAATGCTAAATTAACATCTCACTGAAAACCACCATATGCAGAATTCCACATGTTTTTCCCACAAGGGTCTGTAGGGTTGGCCAAATTACAATATAAACCCCGCAGATGACACTACTGTGAGAGCTGCTGCTACTGAAAACAAACCCATGTCTCCTGACCAATCAGAATCAAGAATCCAGTTTTGGGATAGAAAGAGCAGAACTGCTGAGCTTCTGTTTATCCTTGAATGCAAAATGATACACATTTTTTAAGGCTATAATATACGGTAAGTGCTGAACCATTTCAGTGTGGCAGCACAGGCTTTTTTTCTTTTAATAAAAAATTCACCCTCGTAAACAGTTGGGCCAACAGCCTTGGGGCTATGAGAAGAGTGCTGTCAATGTCCCGGGTTTTTTTTTTTTCTCTACCGTACCATGAGTGCTGCCCTCAAGGTGTAACAGGCCAGAAGCTTTGTAACAAACCCACCTGGGGGTATCAGCTGCAGAGTCACAGTAATGGTAATAATATAAATAGAAGCTGTGTGTGTGTGTGTGAGTGACTGTGTGTGACTGCGCCAGCACCAAGGGAACTGGCATTACAACAGAACTGCACAAGGCGATAATTGCACAGTGCTAATGCTCACCACTGTCCATTACAAAGAGTGGAAATTAATGTCTCTGCACTAGCTTCCCCAAGGGACTTCGGACCACACATCTAATTGAAATAATTGGAATAAAATGTAAAAATGACGCCGCAATAAAGCGTGCTGCATTCTGTCCACTGACCACAGGACAGCTCCCATATGTGGCATTGCTTATAATGAGGGGAAATCTGCTCATTTGGATATGCTGTTTCCTGAATATTTTATCTTACTGAATCAAATCATTCGAAACATTTCACAAGGTTCTGAAAGTCCAGATAATGGTTTATTTTAACATGCTCGTTCTACTGTTATCAGTCCTGTAGTAAAACCTTATATGCACAGTCGTACTGGTAGACACTCCACGATAATCTTAAATTAATGACAACTTTTTAAGACATATCATTAAGTTTTCGGTCTGTGTGTCTAATGTGTGAGCACTGTGTAAAAGTTTACACGGTTTCTTTGTAACATGACATGCAGCATGTTTTCCTCCTCAACTTCAAGAGCGAGACAATAACAGAAGCTGGTGAGTGAGCGAATGTTTTGACTGCTGCGACTTAAGTCAAAACAAAAATGAATCTGTTTCACAGATGGTCCACAACATTAAGTGGAATTATATAAATGGCTGACTGAAACAGGAATGTAGTACCAAGGAAGATGCGACTGAGTCAAAAGAAACCTTACAAAAGGATATTCAGATTCAGTTTTTTTTATAATAAAAGTAAGGCGTCATTTCCTGGTGGGGGGGTTACTTTGGAATGTGCACTCATACATCTTCCTGTGTGTTTGTTACATCTACGTGAAGTGTTATGTAGTTTGTTGTGGTGAGGAAATTAGGGACAGACTACTGATTTTCCATTTTGGTCTTTTAAGATTCTGTGAGCCGCACCACTGCGTGTTCTCACAGTGGATGCAGTGGCGCCAAAAAGGAGCGTGTTATCAGCAAGTTGCAGGTGCTAAGTTGGAAAATTTTCACAGTTTCTCAGTTCCTGGGCTTCCTGATAGCTTGCACAATGCATTTATTTTTTGTTCACCAAGGTCCACTTGAAATGAGTTTTTTCATGCTATGCCATATCCTGTACACTCTTGCTGCACTAAGGTATTGTGAGTGTAGGTGCAGTGTCCTTCATTTGACTCCAAAAATGTTATAGCAACATGATCATGCAATGACTGCATGAATAGATTTGGTCCTGGCAGTCAGACACTTTGGAAATTAAATACGCAGTGATTATAGTCTGCAAAAGTTTTCCAAGCTCTGAGCAGTTTTTTCGACTTGCCTCAGAAGCAGGAAGTCAGAACTTTTGTTTCAACGTTTGTTTGTTTGGACGGACTCCTCCATGATTGTTGTTTGTTACCAACATCTAGCTAGTTATAAGTGATGTACAGGGTGTTTCAAAAAGATCAACATGTTTCACGATGGCAACATGTTACAGTTACGCAAAAATGTACCTATGGTTTAGTAACCATTTTATAAATGCCCTATGTGACCTCCGCTTGCTGTGCGGACACCATCGAGACAATAGTTGAATTCATCCCAAACACCGTGATTCTGTTTTTGAGATTGTCCAGATTAGTCACTAATCGTGGCACAAAACACCACAGCTTCACAAGAAAAAGTTGTAGGTTGTAATGTCTGGGAATCAGTCTTGGAGTTTGACAGTTCGACATATCCACCGTTTAGGCAGCCTGCCATTTAGAAAACGTCGACCCTGCAGGTGCTCCGTTTTGCTGAAAAATGTGATTGGAATCGTGATTTCTGATCTTTTTGAAACACTCGAAGTTGAAGAGACAATCCTGAGTTTCCAAGTAGGAATTCCATTTTCTTAGTTTGTTCCTGGTTGGAGTTACAAGTTTTAGTCCAATGCAGCTTTAGTCCTGCAGCCATGCAGCTAGACGTGAGTCATATTTAGGTAATTGCGGACAAGCAAGTGACCAATTATACCGAAGTCAGTGTAGCTAATCACAGCCATGCCGTTATTCATTATGACAGTTCCGTTACGAGTGCAGTTTTGCTTTATACAACATACAACAGTTTATTTTTGTTCCTCTATCGGAAATGCTTTAGATCCCAAAGAAGCCACAGCCACTTTATAGCCTATAGGGTAAGCTGGCTAGCTGGCTCACTGAGTTCCTATAAAGGTACTTCCACCAAAATTGGCTCTCCTTTCTTTCTATCTTCATCTTTCACATTTCAGGTCAAAAGTTATGTTCATGAAAATTGTTTGTTTGCAGTCTGTTGATGTGGCTAACACTACAGCAATAACTAATAAGAAATATAATATAATATAATAAGTAATAAGAAATATGGGACATGCTGTTATAGGAAAGTAATCAATGAACAAAGGAGTGGTGTGATACCATGCCAAAGCTGAATCTTTAATCAAAGACTAACATAAACAAAGAACGATATGGGTTTGATAACGATATGGGTATGTAAGTTTGCTAAAAGAATAAAAAAAAAACTGCTGGAGCATTTGCATTTAAATTAAAAATGAGAATTGAGTTCAGTACTTTTATTTAAGGTGAAATAACAAAACATGATTTAACATAAAAAAGAGGAAGGCTAGGATTTAGTTATGTTTTTTAGCCATTTCCAATCAGAGTTTGCTTGGGGGAAACAAGTTCTAAAAAGATAAGAAAGGTATGAAACCCTATTTCCAGAAAAGTTGGGACACTTTCTAAAAAATGCAATAAAAATCTGTAATTTGTTCCTTCAGTTGAAGCTTTATTTAACAGACAATAGGACAAAGAAAAGATTTTCAGTGCTTTCAATGAGGAACTTAATTCTGTTTATTAAATATAAACAAATTAAGGAATTGATGCTCTAACACTCAAAAAAAAAAAGTTGGTACAGAGGCATGTTTACCACTGGGTCACATCACCTGTTCTTTTAATTATACTTTTGAATCATTTGGGCATCTTTTCTTTGTCTTTTTGTCTGTCTGTTAAAAGTTCCAGTGAATTAACAAATTACAGATTTCAGCTTTTAGTGCTTTTTTAGAAAGTGCCCCAACTATTCTGGAAATTGGGTTTGTATATTTTACAGTATTGATATAATGTAATTGTATATATTATAGTATTGATATAATGGTGTTATATTGCTCATTCTTATAAACAACATTGTCATAAAGCGAGGATAAAGTGATGTGACAGGAAGGGACAATTTCATCGCAGAAACTCATTCGATGGCAGACTAAAGAAGCGCTGAGGGTGATTTCAGCTTACCGAGGGTTTTCTTTGCAGGCCTTGCTTTCCAGTCTTGGTTATGTGAAGTGTCATGAGATTATTTTAATTTAAGCATAAGTCAGCGTTTAATGGATTACTGGAAATGCCAGAAGATGAGGGGGAGTACAGTATGTTATGATTAGCCTTTGTGTCGAGAGTTAGTGATCAGACGCTGGCCCTTTAAGATGATGTCAGCAATGTTTGTGAACTGGGATAATCAAGGGCGGGATGTCAGCAAGTTTCAGTGTATTCTCTGGAAGGTGGTGCTTCTGACACTGCACTCTGCTTGAAAACATACATTTCTTTTTGAGTTCCATTTCAACTTTCTCCTAAAACTGAATTGGTGTGGACACCAGTAGCAGGATCAGATTTGCAGGTAAAATGACCATCTCTTGAGGTGCCATCTTTTGAGGCTGTTTTTAAAACGAATGTGCGTATTTTTAATTGATTCTCATTACAGGCTTGTTGAGTTCTGTATTGTCGATCATGTTAGGAATGAATAGAACAGGTGCTGAGGGAAGATGAGCAACAATAAAATCATGTTGGACAAGACGCATCAAAATCTCTTTGCTTCATCATAGAGTGGGGGAAGTTACAGCTCATGCTTCTCTTTATGTCCCTGACTTCTCAGGTGCCATTGTTGGATCACAGATTCCTGTAATGTAAATCACACAATCTCATTTGTATTGAAATGCTGGTCCTAATGTGGTGTTGTTGCTATCGTAACAGCTTGTTCACTGGTTCACAAGTGATCTGAACGTAGTCTAAACTAACATCATGTAAACTTGGTCAGAGAAAACGTAAGTAATAATAAACAGATCAAAAAGAAGTTATTTAACAATGCAGAATGTACAATAATAGATTTGTTGAAATTTATTTAATAATTCTAGAAGGAGTCTCCAGTGTCACTGTTGGCATGGCAGCGTCTTCAGGATACAGGGGTTTACGAGTTTCACAGTAACATTACAAGCTGTGCTTTTTGGCTTAAGTGACTTCAAGAGAGAGACAACAATGTAATGCTGGTGAGGAAATGAACGTTGGGTGATTTCGTTTAGGAGCACTCCTTATCAGGGTATCAATATATACCTCTTACATAAGTTTGACTACACATTTTCCTGTAAGAGTGACTGTGTTCCAGTTTCTCTTTTTTTTTTACATCACATTAGCTAGTTGCTCTGCTTCACAAATGCCACCATCATATTAGATGTTGGAAACTTGACAGCTGCAACTTGAGTGGCTTTTTTTTTTTTTTTTGCTACCTTTTCCTTCAACCAACAATGGAGCTGGGAAACATCCACACCCCTTTGGTGCAGACTTTCCAGTCTGGGTGCTGGAAAAACATGCTCTTGTGAAGTGTGTGTTCCAGCCTGTCTATGACTGTTTGTATTTGACACACAATCGCAGCGTTTGTCACCAACAAACAATGACTCATGCGGGCAGGTGTCGTTTTTGCATTATTCCTGAGTGTCAGAGAAACACTTGACAGTTATGATACCCCTGTACAGATAACAGGTGCTGGCTATATCGAAATCACACTTTTGACTATTTTAAATGCAGAAAAGTCAGCACAGTCTTTGTGTCTGTGTACCACACTGAGCATGGAGAAAAGAAAGGAGAGCAAAGAATTGTCCAAGGATGTGAGAACCAAAATTTTAAAAAAGTATTGAAAATCTCAAGGTTTCAGATTCCTCTCCAGAGATCTTAATGTTTCTGTGTCTGCTGTGCTCATTAAAAAGTTTCCCGTAGCACCCACGACACTGTAGCTAACCTCCCTTTTTGGTAAAGCACAACATAGTACCATTTACAAACAACGAAATGAGGTCTTGAAAGGAAAGAACAGTCCCTACAGTCAAACAAGGTGGAGTTTCAAAGACATTTTAGGGTTGTTTGCTGCTTCTGGCACAGGATGCCTTGACTGTGTGCATGGCATCATGAAATCCGAAGACTATCAAAGAATTTGGAGGACAATATAGGGCTCAGTGTCAGAAAGCTGGGTGTCTGTCACAGGTCTTCCAGCAGAACAATGACCCAAAACATATTTCAAAAAGCACCAAGAAATGGAGAGTTGTGAATTGGCCAGCAGTGAGTCCAGATCTTGGAACAGCAGGTGGGAAAAGGCACCCTTCACATCTGAGCAGCATTTGGCAAAAGAAGAGTGGTCCAAAATTCCAATAGAAACGTGTAAGAAATTATTTCCTGGTTACAGAAAACGATTGAGTTCAGAATTGCTGAAAAAGTTGATAGAAGGTCTTCAGAACACAAAGCAAATCACAGGTCGCTGCATATGGGGCTGCATAACTGCAGACCAGAGTGCCCATGCTGTAAACACTAAACTAAACTAAGCACATGAGCATCAGGACAAAGGCGCAATAGAAGAAGGTGGCCTGGTCCAATGTATCATGTTTTCTTTTATATCATGTAGATGGCCGGGTGTTCCTTACCTGGGGAAAAGATGGCACCAGGATGCTCTATGGGAAGAAGGGAAGCCAACAGAGACAGTGTAACGTTCTGCTGGGAAACCTTTGCATTCAAGTGAATGTTAATTTGACATTTACCACCGACCTAAACATTTTTTCAGACCAAGTACACCCCTTAATGGCAATGGTATTCCCTCCTGGCGGTGGCCTTTTTCAGCAGGATAACGCTGCAAAGAATTGTTCAGGAATGGATTGAGAAGCATGACAATGGGTTCAAGGTGTCAAGGCTTCCAAAATCCCCAGATCTCAATCCAATCAAACATCCATGGAATGTACTGGACAAATACATCCAATCCATGGAGGCACCACCTTGGAATTTAAAAGATTTAAAGCATCTGCTGTTATTGTCTTGGCACCAGATACCACAGCATTTACACTGACATTTACATTTAGGCCTTTAGAAGACACCCTTATCCAGAGTGACTTACAAAAAGTGCGTCAGAGGTTTTGTGGAGTCCATCCCTTAACAGGTCAGAGCTGTTTCAGTGGCACAAGGGGAACCTAAACTATATTAAGTTGATCATTGTATATGTGCCTATATAAAGCACAAAAAATCTATGGAAGCTTCTAGAGCTGTTTCTGCCATGAGAATAGCAAGAATGAAGAGAATAGCATTATGTTGATTTTGCGATTTTCAACCTGGTGCAATAGTTGGAGCTCGTGAGATGGGTCATAGCATTTCATGAGGCAAAGTTTGGATTTTCACATATGAGTATTTCAAGGCTGTACCGTGACTTCAAGAATTCCAGCAAAGCAAAATAGTATGCACTTCTATTCATTAGCCTGCTAATAGCCTTCTTAGCAAAGGGGGAAGTATCTTGCACATCAGTACAAGCGGATGTCTTCTTTGTAATGAGTTTTTGAAACCTGTTTCAGACCTGAACAGGAAAATGCTGAGTCCATCATTTTAACGTCACAAAAAATATGTGCAAAATCAGCCACGTACAGTTCGCCCAGTTTTCGTACTGCAGTTCTGGGAGAAAGGAAAGAGCTAGGAGAGCAGTAGAAGTGAAAATATACTTCATCTAGAGGTTATGGTCAATTTTTGCTTTTTTTTTTTTAGCAAACAAAGGAAGCAATGTATAGCCAGTTTGCAGCAGGAATTGAACATTTCTCCAGGGTTATTTCACTCATCATGTTGCGTTAGTCTTCGGGATAGGAAGTACTACTCTTTTCAGTAAGTCATTTGGCTCCACTCACCAAGAAGAGTCAACCCTTTCAGCTCCCAGATGACTTGTGCGCCATAACCCGTTCGGAGGGACATGCTGTCTGCCCTTTCCCAAATACATGAACTCAGACAGCCAGTTTTTCACTACACCCACAACCACATGACTGTAGCATCACTGGGATTGGAACTCGTGATCTCCTAGCGACAGGGAATAAAGTGATAAAAATATGACCTGTAAAAATATGCAGACAGATTCTCCCTGTCACGCTACCTCATACATACAGCTAAACTCAAACGCACATCTCGTAATGTGCACTAAATCAGATCTTCAACGTCAGAGCATTTTGAATAAACTGGATTAACAGCGTTTGTCTAAAATGGTGCATATGTGCACGCTGTCTCTCAACGTTACCTTGAACGTCTTGACTTGTTCACAGACATCGCTATTTTGAGTTCAGCATGCGAGTGTGGTTGCATATGCGGAGTATTAATGTATTAAGTATTCTGAAAATAGAGCCGGTGTTTTTGCCATTTGCCATGACAAAGTAATAAGTATGTTAGATAACTGAATATGAATCTGGCAGTTTATTTAAGAGGGGATTACATGCTCCCTTGTGTGGCACAACAGAAAAGCATTTGCCTTGTTACCAGGACAATGCGAGTCACCACAGCGGCCATGACGGCTAGTCATTGGAGCGACGTTGGCTGGGCTCTCCGGGTAGTATTGGTAGCACATTCCTTCTTGGCTGTCAGTCACAGTCTGAGCTGAGGTATGAGGAAGAGGGTAGATAGCGCTTTTCTTCTGAGTGTGTTACACAATGAGCTCCTGTTCATAAAGATGGAGTTGCCTAGCTTCACATGTTTAAAATGAAGCATGTCTTCCGTATCTGTTGTATGAAAAAAAGACACTAGGCTATTGTAAATAGCCGTCAGTGTGGAATGTGTATATGGTGTTATGTCATAAAGCAGCATCCCGTCTAGGTTGTATTTCCACCTCACACCCAGTGTTCCCAGAAGACTCCAGATCCTCAACAACGCTGCTCAGGATGCATCTTAATTAATTAGTAAATATTGATTTTAACACTTCTGCTGTAGTAAGCGGAGCCTTCTGTGGTTTGGTGCATACACACACTGTTCTGCATGTTGATTTCAGCCAGGGGCCAATCATAGCGCGTTATTCAAATGAATCTCTCGCATGACCTAGATAAAAAGATTTTTGAACAGGGTGTAAAAATAGAGTGAGTGTGTACTGATTTCCGCATTGCTGCAATTTCTTATAGTCTGTTTCTTAAACTGCTTAAAAATGTAAATTGGTTTGTGTACAAATGCAAAAAATGATGCAGCAAAAAATGATTTGAAATGTAAAACTTTTTAATAAAAAAAAAAAAAAACAACACACACACACAATGGCAACTTGATTAGGCACATCAGGATCATTTATGATATCTTTAATTAGAAATTATTTTTACTCTGCTCTTCTTTAGAATTGTATCGGTATGCCTGTTGAATATTTAACACCTGGAATAATTAGCACCTTCTGTTTTCTCTAACAGGGGACGTCATCGTGGACATCAACGGCACGTGCGTGCTAGGTAAAACCCACGCAGATGTGGTGCAGATGTTCCAGTCGGTTGCCGTGAACCAGTACGTGGACATGGTGTTGTGCCGAGGTTACCCCCTTCCCGAGGACGCCGGCGACGAGGCTGCGAGAGACGCCGCGGCCACGCCTATTGCCGATCGGCAGCCGCTTGTACCCGACGGGCGACAGGAGGATGCACCCGAGCTGACCCTGCTGCAGCCGGAACTCGTGAGTGTGACGCTAGTGAAGGGGCCAAGCGGATTCGGGTTTGCCATCGCCGACTGCCCGCTGGGCCAGAAGGTGAAGATGATCCTGGACGCTCAGTGGTGCCGCGGCTTGCTCAAAGGCGATGTGATTAAAGAGATCAACCGGAAGAATGTGCAAGCGCTGAGCCACACGCAGGTGGTGGACATCCTGAAAGATCTGCCCCTCGGCTCTGAGGTCAACGTGCTCGTGCTCAGAGGAGGTAAGAGCCCGGAGCGTGTCCACAGTAAGCATACCATTATATCGGTGTTCAAGGCACAGTGTGTTAAAATGAAAAGCAGTAGGTGGTCTAATTGTAGACACTCCAGCTCTGTAGAGTTCTCAAAGCTGAAGGGGTTGATTAATTTTCTCTAATAGCAGCTCTGACGCGCTCAGTCTAATACATCATTGTTTCTATAGTAACAACTCATTCACGGGCACTTGTATAATCTAAGACTACTAATAACCAGATTAAAGAGTCTGCAGGAGCTATCTTGTTTCATGGATGTTAACAACATGAAATGTAACTATAAATGGTTAAAATGTATGTCATTCATTAATAATAAGTTCTCTAAAAAATCTAATCATAGGCAAGGTGCTGCATTATATGACATAGTAAATAATACACATCAGCTGTTTTAGGTGCAGTGATGGCAGTAACTCCGCTTCATGTTCACCCAGTCATTGATTACTTTCCTATAACAGCACAGTCTCATGGGTTTCATTCCCAACAGTAAGGGGTTTCCATACAAATGTTTAATGCCAAATATCATCTGGTGTTTTTGGAACCCTAAATAAGAACTCCCTAAAACTTACTGCGCTCAAATCATGAAGAGAAATTGGCATATAGAGAAGGCCACAATGCAAAACAAATTTAAGAATGATGATAATTGTGTTTGGTCTCTCCATATGTTTGACTGCTGGACTTGTGATTACATAATGCTGTAATGCTCTGGACACAAACTGCTCGCACGTTGCAGAACACTTTGTGAGAACGTGATAGACTGTTAAGTAGCTCGCAAAAAAAGACTAGAACGCTGAGAGGTTGTGCTTAAGCAAGAAAAAGTGCTGATTGCAACACGTACAGAGGAGTGAGAAGTAACAGGAGTGGTGGGAGTGACAGATGTGTAGTGTGAGAGAGAGAAAGCAAGAGAGAGAGAGCATGGAGTTTGTGAGGATTGAGCTAGAAGAACAGCATTCCTGTTAGAGATCATCTGGGGTACAAACTGCTCTGTAGCATCATTTACTGGCTGTAGGACCACTCTGGAGCACTTCACTACTGTGTACCAGGGCAGTAGTGTAATTATTTTAATGACAATAGTAATAGCGACACGGATGATAAACACTCCAAGTTGTGTCTAGTCCATGCTTGTGCTTAATTACGCCCAGAATAGGCACAGCAGATTAAATAGCCAGTCAGAGGAGCACTTTGTAATTTTTATAGCTTGCCACTGCGTGTGAGGTGAATTATAATTGTAATGAAAAGGTTGACAAGCCTCCCACTTCCACCCAATCAACCCCACCTGCTTACTGTGCGATATGTGAGCTGATTTACGCCAGGATGGTATCCATTTTTCCCTCAGTGTTGTGAATAACACTTGTTCCTAAAGTGCCTTTAAGATTGTGTGAATATAATCTGGGATATTCAGATACATGAAATTCCTTGCTTACCAAGAACAATTCATATTAGAACAATTCTGAATATGAAGTTGGCATCTTTAAACACAGAATTAATTAATCAGAGCCGAATTTGAAAAATAAAGGTTAAAGAAAATTTCACAAAGAAGATTTTCTCAATATCTGTAAATATCAGAATACCATAGCTATATCACAGGGTGCTTTGTTCTTCTTATACTGCAACAATTTCCCAAACATTTCTTTTAGTGAAAGAGTGTTATTTATTATCAGTTTATAGTTACACTTAATGCTGTAGAACATCCACGAATCATTATTTGCTGTTATTGCTTTATATATCAGCTATATCAGTTCTCTCTTCTCTCAGTATCTCTCTTTTTTTCTTGAAGTTAATAATGTTAATTAAAAAAAAAAAAAAAAAAAAAAAGCTCATCATGTTCTCGAAACCACAAAGTATAAAGTCGTCTGTCAGGAAGATTTACAAAATATGACCCTGGAGACTCCTTCAGTAAATAAACTATCTATCAGTATCTGTTAGATAAACCTAATCAACATCATCTGACCGGTCAGAATTGAGAACTCAAATGAATAATGAAGCATATCATCTGGATAGCATAAACAGCTTGCTAGCACAGGTTAGCCTGTAAGATAAGATGCATAAGACAACGCTTCACATAAACGCACACTAAAAGCTAAAAACCCAAGCACAGTACACAAAGTGTAGTAGGATTAAATTGAACTATACTCTAGACTAACTTGTGGTTTATGAACTGTGTTATAATGTATTGCAAGGTTTCCTTTATCTGGCTGATGTTCTGCTATGGGCAATATCCAGACATGAATGTTTATGTGAGCATGGTTAATTGTTAAAGCACTTGGCTGGGCTGGGCAAGTCACCTGATGCTCGATCGACCCCAGTGTTTACATATTCATTTAATCAACCACAGAAATGTCTCGGGCTCTTTTGTGTAACTTGATCTTATGTCTCTGACACACACCTCCCAGATTTCAGTAGTTTATGAATCATGTCAATCCTGCTTGACTTGTTTCTCTTCAACATCATGTAGGTCACGCTCAGTTTGGAGTATACTGCCACTTAGTGGTCTCTTAGCCTGCTGTATTTAATTCCACACTGAAGATTATACATTGTAAACACACATTATTGAGTTATAGATTTAATTACAGTGGATTAAACTGAATTTATTGTCCTTTAATCTGTTCCATGCAGTAATCTGTACAAACAACAAATCTTTTTATATATATTTTTTTTTTATTCTAATAAAAGCCACACACTAAACATTTAGATAAATATTGAGAGCCTTGGCCAAGGTACTCTAAATTGAGCTCAGGTGCATCTTGTTAGCGTTGATTATCTTGAGATGTTTCTAGAACTTGACGGGCGTCCGACTGTGGCTAATTCAGTTGATTGGACATGATTTAGAATGGCATACACCTGTGTTCCACAATTCTCAGTGCATGTCAGATCAAAATCGAAGCCGTGAGGAAGACTGTAAAGCCATTTGAAATTTGAATGCTCC
>JAOVVG010000018.1:19298380-19311334 GCA_028566375.1 Leptodoras nelsoni
GGTGACTTCTAAAGGCAGTTGGTCACACTGGATTTTATTTAGGGGTATCAGAGTACAGGGGGCTGAATACAAATGCACACTTTTTATTTATTACAAATTTTGGAAACTATGCATAATTTTCTTTTCACTTCAAAATTACTCGCTATTTTTTGTTGGTATGTCACATAAAATCTCAATAAAATAAATTTTTTACAAGTTTGTGAGAATACATTTGCAAGGCAGTGTATTATGTCCTTTAAATCTAATGTCCAAAAACTGAACTTTAACCAACAAACTGGTGGGAATTTAAAAATAGTTTACTAGGAGGTTAATGCCAAACAAAATGTTACCTTAGACATTGAAATAGAGACACAAGTTATTACTGTACCATTCAACAGAGATGAATCAGTTGTGCACTGAAGAAGAGTAGGAGTGAGAATTTGTGGAAGTTCTGTAGTCAAAAATAACAAACAATACACTTTTAGATTAGATAAACAAAAATTATTTTAAGATTAGATTTAGATTTTTTTAATATAACAATTGTAAAGTAGTCTGGAAAAGCCTGGGGTTGTGAGCTTGCATATATTTACAATGCAGACACTAAGGTGTTAGTTATAATTCTTTAAAACCTGAATTGATAATAAGGGTTGTGAGTTTTTAATTTAATGTGACCATGTCACTCAGAGAGGATGAATAACTGATTTAATTTTCAAGAAAATTAAATAGACAAAGAGGCATGGCCAGGCAGATATTTAGATTTATAGAGGTATTTCCTGAATTTTTAGAACACTGTCATTTTTATAAGACTTTAATCTTGGTAGAACTATTTCTTGGTCATAATGAGACAAAAATAAAAGAGACTAACCTTCATCAGCCATAATGTAGGATTCTAGGGTTCTCTCCGGTAGAGGAGGAGGACTGTCCTGATCAGACACAGGTGTAGTCACACCTAGCAACAAACACACAAAAACAATAGGTAGTAATATTAGATTATTAGACTTCCAGGCACTTATTTTTCCAATTCATGAACCTTCCCTTGCTAATTTTCTTTTCATATAAATTTGAGTCTTGATACCAAAATCCTTGGTAGCCAAGAAAACACATGAAATGTTGACATTCTCACCTATACTTTTGTCCTGCATTGGCAATTCCATGCAGTGACTTTTAAGTGTCAAAGTGGGGCCAGTGAAACACTGCTTCTCCTTCCAGTTGGGTATTTCTTCTGTACACTTAGGCTCAGTGGACAAAGGAGAATTTGGGCCAAAATATGGATCCTCCACTGTAGTACAAATGGTGGGAGCCTGGAGAAGAGCACTATCTTTGTTTATATCTGCTTGATATGTCTGATTTGGGCTGGACTCCAGTACTGGTGTTGGTCTGATGGTATTATTAGATTTCAGTGTGTCAATTTGTTGGGTTCGGTTTGTTGCAGAAGTTTCAGGTATTTCAGGCTTAGGGCAGCCCTGATCTGTTTTCTGAGGTCGAGGAGGTTTAGGTATCAGGGACTTTAGATTTCCAAGATCTGTTTGCTGAATTGGCAGAGGTTCAAGTATCTGAGACTTTTGGTATCCAGCATCAGTTTGCTGCAGAAGAGGACATTCAAGTATCTGTGATTTCTGGTATCCATTATCTGTTTCCGGAAGTTGAGAAGGTTCGAGTGTCTGGGACTTTCGGCATCCAAGATCTGTTTTATGCAATCGAGGAGGTTTAGGTATCTGGGCCTTTCGGTATCCAAGATCTGTTGGCTGCACTGTATGAGGTTCGAGAATTTGGGACTTTTGGTATCCAAAATCTGTTGGCTGGAGTGGAAGAGGATCGAGAATCTGGGACTTTTGGTGTACAAGATCTGTTGGGTGCAGTGGAATAGGTTCTAGTATTTGGGACTTTCGGTATCCAAGATCTGTTGGCTGGAGTGGTGGAGGATCAAGCATTTGAGACTTTCGGTATGTAAGAACTGTTGGCTGCAGTGGCAAAGGTTCCAGTATTTGGGACTTTCGGTATCCAAAATCTGTTTGCTGCATTGTTGGATTATCAAGTATTTGAGACTTTCGGTATCTAAGATCTGTTGGTTGCAGTGAAAGAGGTTCAAGTGATTTCTGGTTTCCAAGATCTGTTTCCTGAAGTGGAGAAGATCTGAGTATCTGGGACTTTTGATATCCAAGATCTGTGTTCTGCAGTTGATTTGGTGTGGCAGTACCCCTTAAGGAAATTTTAGACTTAGCCCATTTCTTCATGTCATTGAGCACATTTGCTGGTGTGCGTTTGGGGCCTTGTGGACTGGGAGATCGCAAATCAGGTAGCAGTGGCTGTGAGGCTGCACTTGGTGCAACATGATTGGAAAGCTCTGTATGAAACTGCTTTTCAGGACACCTGCGAAGACAACAGAATTGACCAAATTTCAGTTTTCGTAACGGAAACTGCATTTCTATATCTCTTAGCTGTACAAGATGGGATTACCTGAGATCATAGGATTGATGCAGGCTATACTCGTCTACAGGCTCTGGCTCTTCCTCAGACTCACTGAAGTCTGAAACCTCACTGTCACTGTCTATGGGGATAGGTGGAGGTGCAGCTAAATCCTGATGCATATTAAAGGATAAAGGGTCTTCATTAGGCAACAATGCGGCTTTCAAACAATTTCAGTTGCTCAAGCTTCTGAAAATTATGCAAAAGTAAGTAGTAGTAAGCACCATCCACATTGCCACACTGTTACTTTTTAGAACAATAGTACCCTACATGGCCAAAGTATTGTAAACTCCTGACCATCACACCCATATGCAAGCCTTCCCCAAACTGTTGCCAAGTTAGAAGCAAACAACTTTGAATAGGATGTCTTTACATGCTATAGCATTATGACTTTCCTTCATTAGAACTAAAAAGCATTTTTTCCAGTTTCTTCCAGTATCCCCAACAGTGCCCTTGTGAACAATGCAAGGGCCATAAAGACAAAGAAAGAGTGGAAGAATGGAAGAATTTGAGTGTTCTTGTGACTACATAGGCAAATCCCTAAAGCCACACTCCAAAGCATAGTGAAAAGCCTTCTCAGAAGAGTGGAGGTTCTTGTAAAAACAAAGGGAGACATAATCTAGAATGGGATGTTCAAAAAACACATATGGGTGTGATGGTCAGGTGTCCACAAACCTATAGTGGCTTATAGGCCACATAGTTTATCTGGTTTGGATTATAAACCAGCATCAATTGTCAAGATAATGGAGGAGATGGCTAGGTAGCTAACTACAAGTGTTTTTAAAAGGTATATAGAACTTTTATAATGTAACTTCAAAATTCAAAAATTATATTTGTTTTTTTTATTCTCACAAATCCTGTAAGGGCTATAATAAACACAGATTATACCTGCATTGGGCACTTAAAACTGCATGGGTAATCATTTAATCTGTTTAGTTAAATGTTATTATATTTGGTGTAACATTGCTTCATTCACGCCAAAGTGAAGTTGTGATCTCACCTCCATTTTATTTGAGTTTGACTCAATCATCTGCAGATGCTTTTCAAACAGGAATTTAATTGTTCTGTACACCAGTTCATACTGTTCCTGTAGACAAAATAAAATGAGAGAAAAATCAATGAACTCTTAATACTCTGTATTCTTAACCTACCAGGTTCCTTTCTTCATTTTTGAGGGTTGTGGTGGATGGGGAGTTATACTGGGAACACATGGCGTATCCACATGGACACAGGGAAAAGAAAGAAAATTGCACACAGGGGACCCTGGCTTGCTGAGGCAGCAATGCAACCCACTGAATTCATCATGCAGCTACCTACCATTCTTTTTTTGAGACAGAAAGAACAAACTGTGGCTTTACCTTAGTCTGGACTATGGAAGGCCTCTGTGTTCTCATGTCCTGAACCAGGTCATAGATGTTGAAGTCCTCTGGAATCATCTAAAATTGGTGGAAAATGACAAGTAAATATCTAGAAGATATTTAGAATATTTAAAATATCTAGAAGAAATTGTAGATTGTTCATATAATTTGGAACAACATAAAAGTTTGTTCCTTTGTGTCTTCGCTGTAACCTTAACAACCAAAGTTGTATGAAGTAGTGTGTACTTACATGTTTTTTCAGTAGGTTCCACGTGTAGTCAATGACACAGAGTACCCCTGTCCTTCCACAGCCGGCGCTGCATATCGCCATAAACACAAACTTGGATTAAAAACACTGTCAAAACACAATATATGGCCAAAAGTTTGTGGACACTTGCCCAGCAGATCCATATATGCTTTTTGAAAATTGCATTCTAGATTTAGTCCCCCTTTACTGTTAAGAACCTCCACTCTTATGAGAAGGCTTTTCACTAGATTTTGCAATGTGGCAGTAAGGATTTGCCCGTTGAGCCACAAGAGCATTAGTGATGTCAGGCACTGCTGTCAGCTAAGGAGGCCTGAAGCACAGTTGACATTCCAATTCATCCCAAAAGGTATTCAGAGGTTATGGCATGAGCCTCACTTTGTGCACAGGAGTATTCTCATGCTGGAAGAGTTCCAGTGAAGGGAAATTGTAATGCTACAGCATACAAAGACAAATACTGTTGTGTGCTTCCAACAGTTGAGATGTTCACAAACTTTCGGCAATATGGTGTACATTAAGACTGCAAGAAAAAGAGTGAAACTATCATCAATTATTATTTGGAAGTATAGTTATCCCAGCTGCCACAGAGCACTACCCAGGAGGCATGTCTTAAAGATGGCATTTATATCTCATCAAGCCACAACTAAAAACAATTTAAAAACAGCACTGGAAATAATATAAATTTCTTGTATGGCATAAAAAAAACTATTTCATGTTCTGTAGCTTAACTTAGTCATAAGGCATATGTAAGCTGTATAAAGTAAAACTGTAAGAGTGTTTGCAAACTTGGTACTGTCCTGCAACAAACCTTTTCATTAACTGTGACTGAAGCTGTGTCTGTGTAGTTTTAGTAAGATGCTCACCTGCTGTATGCAGTTACGTATGTGTTAAGCACCCAGTTTAACATGCTATGGTATCATGTCTTGATGTTGATAAAACACAAATACTGTCCCATTGATAACTTATAGTTCTTTACAATTTGTCAGTAATGTTGTTTTTCTGTAAATACAGTAGATTATAAATGTGGAGTTAGTTGGGGGGTCTTTCAGTGAATCAGGAATGCAAGACAATGCAACTGTCTCCTATTTTGTCTATTAGAGGTAATCAGAATTTTACATGCTGTAAGTTATGATCAAGACGCAGACAACAGAGAAACAGTGCAGTTTCTATTGCAGAATTATACCAATCAGCCATAATATTAAAAGCACCTCCTTGTATCTACACTCCATTTTCCATTTTATCAGCTCCACTGACCATACAGGTGCACTTTTGTAGTTTTAAAGATAGAGACTGCAATCTGTTTATCTGCAGACTATAGTAGAAAATGACACAATTGCAAAATGAATTACCACTACCAGGGAATTTAAATCTTTTGGCTGGCATATCGACTTAAATAAGTGAAAGTGTCTTCTCATTTTAAAGACAAAGCAACAACTGTCATTACAAAAAAAACTTTGTTTATGCAAGCCCTACATAACTTCTCCAGTATTGCTTCATAAAATATTCATGCAATTCTTATGCATGTGCCACAAAACCCCAGTGTAGTTACTAAAACTGTCACTGACACTCTCATGGCTTTTTATGCTAACAAGAAACTAGAACTGGACATTATGCAAATCATGTGAGATTTGTTTTACTTTTTTTTTCAGTTCACTTGAACAGCTTTATCAGACCAAGATCTCACAGCATATGTCATGTCAACATGTCTGACTTTATTAAAGAAATAACTGAAACAAGACAACAATATTGCACTATTCTGTTGACTATTGTATAAGTTTCAAAGCATTGCAACCCAGCGCTTATGCTTCTTCTGCACTCTCTGAGAACCTGGCTTTACTGGCAGACACACATTTTTAATTGGCCAACCACCTGCATGCATTTCCTTTGTGACTACTGAGCACAAACCATAAAAGGGCAGGCTCAGGGTCTGCATCTGTAACCTCAAAGAGGATGTTTTTTGTATTTTACTTTTCACCAGCTTTCAGATATGGTTCACCTGCAGTGGATGCATATAGGCACATCGTTTTGCTCCTGGAACCCACGCATGTCCTGCAGCATCTCCAGAATGGGGGGGATGGAGTCTGGTACACCATGATCAGGCCAGTTCATATAGTGCAGCTGCTTCAGTGTGCGAGAATACTTGGGGGAGAAACAGAATTGCAAATATTTATGCTCTCTAGGGCACTTAATGCAAAAGAAATGGAAGAAAAATGTGTCTGAGCACATGGCTTTTCTTTTTTTACTATGGTGCATCGTAGTTTACACAACTACTTACATTATTATAAGTCACCTTCAGGATCCTTATCAAATAGTCTCCCTTGTTTTCTTCTGATTCCTGCACAATATTGAGCAGAACATTTTAGCACTTTTCATCTCTGCACACTGTACTATGCATGGTACACTTAAGCCTGCAGCTGCATTTCCTAGTTTACAAAATGTAGAAGTGTTCTTTGTTTCAGCAGAAGTTCAGATTCATTATCTACCCATTATCAGCGCAAAGTACTAAATGGCTGCTGTGTGATGGACACACAAAGCTGTTCCTCTGCAGTATTATTACAACTTATAACTTAGGTTTAATTTTAGGAACCATCCTCCTCAAAATGATTAACATCAAAGTTTCACAGTGTGTTTCAGTTTTCTGGGTTTTGGGGGAATTAAAATAATGAGCATTACAGTCTAATCAACTACATAAGTAAGGGTGTAAGCTTTACTGCGTTTCATTTTCGCTGCATTACACCAGGACAGGAAATGTGGTGTGAGTAAGACAGGAAATGTCACTTACACAGTATATCTTAAATGGTTCACACATAAACACATCCATTATAGTTTCAGGCCAGTACCGCTCACATTTTTTCTAAAAGACAAAACTTATTGTCACTTCATTGCTGTTAACCATTTATGTTAAACATAATATTTATACGTGTGTTACATCAAAGCAGAACAAGTTATCATTATTAATCATTATTAATAATTAATATCATTATTATTAAGACTCATTTATTGTTCTTTAATAAATATTGACGGTATGTTACAGCAAGCTTACCCTTCCCATTTCAAATTCCCTGCAAGCCATCACAATGACCTGAGAAGAAAGAGAGAAAAAGAGAAATACAGAGAGAGAGAGAGAGAGAGAGAGAGAAAGAGAGAATTAAAGAGAGAGTTTAAATGATGCTGATGATGTACATGGATCAGCCATAACATTAAAACCACCTCCTTGTATCTACAGTCTTTGTCCATTTTATAAGCTCTACTGACCATACAGGTCACTTTGTACTTTTACAGAGACTGTAGTTCATCCGTTTTTCTGCAGACTTTGTTAGCTCCCTTTTATGCTGTTCTTCAGTGGTCAGGGCCCAATAGGACCACCGCAGAGCAGGTACTATGTGGGTGGTGCATAACTGTCAGCACTGCAGTGACCCTGATGTGGTGGTGGTGTGTTAGTGTATGTTGTGCTGGTACAAATGGATCAGACACTGCAGTGCTGCTGAAGTTTCTAAACCACTCAGTGTCACCGCTGGACTGAGAATAGTCCACCAACCAAAAATATCCAGACAACTGTGGGTAGCATCCTGTGAGCACTGATGCAGTACTAGAGGATGACTAACAATCATCCACCACTCAAATAACACCTGCTCTGTGGTGGTACTGTGGGGGTCCTGACCACTGAAGAACAGCATAAATTGGGGCTAACAAAGTCTGCAGTGCTAATGAAATGGACAAAGATTTTAAAGACAAGGAGGTGGTTTTAATGTTATAGCTGATTGGTGTAAAATATTTTTCCCCCTGTATGACAGTAATGAGGTCCCCAAATACATTTTTAATAAATAATAATGAAGTGCTCACCTGCATGTTGTATTCCCAAAGCATCCTCCAGAAGTCCAGAACTGTTTGTGGCAGTGGGCCTTGAGTGGCGATGTACTCCTCTGGCCCCCAAATTCCCTACAATATGTTATGAAAAGATGCAAAGTAAATACATAATTCATGCATACAGGTAACGGGTTTCATACTGTCTTACACTTCTATCTATTCATTTGTATTTACATTGTAAAGCATACCACCTTTCAGCATCCTTAGTTCATTTCCCTGGTATACAAAATTGTTGATTTTGTGGGATTTTCCATCAAACTTGTGGCTTAAGTCTAAACCTGTTTACCTTAGAAATATGGCACATTCAGGACAGAAAATCTGCCCCACTTGCTATTTCACATTGCTTGGTCTCAAAAGAAAAAAGAGCACTTGAGTGGCAAGAGCAATACAGGTCACATACCCGGATGAAATTGGCATTGATGTAGTCTGTGTCATTTTTGGAGGTGTTCAGTGAGAGCTTCACTCTGCTGTGGTCAACTGTGGAGAAACACAATCACTGAGCTCTCTTCACTATGGTCAGAATAGGTAGATAGTGTTAGTGTAATCGCAGGCAGAGACAGTGACTCAGACTGACTGACCACGTCAGTAATAGCAGCAAAAGTGAATGCTCAACTCACATGGAACAATATCCTTATATCTGTTCTTCTTCACATTCTCCTGCTTCTCAGCAGCCTTGGTGGAGTAGGTCTTCTCTGTACGGTATTTGGTAGACTGCCTCTTCAGTTTCTGAGTGAGGAAAAACAAACCAAAAAAATGTTTTATTTAGCTTGATAGTTTTAGTTAACTTAATGTTTTAGTTAGCATAGTAATGTTTTTGTGATTGCGTTATTTTTAATGTAGCTTAATAATGTTTTACTTAGCTTAATTATGTTTTACTTGACTTTTTTACATAGTCTAGTTATATATTTACTTAGCTCAGTTATAAGTTACTCAGCTTAGTTATGTTTGTCTTAGTTTTTACATTGTTTAGTCATGATTTTCGTAGCTGATGTGTAACATAGCTAAGCAAAGTTTTACTTAAATTGCTTATGTTCTACCTACCATTGTTATGTTTTACTTAGCTTAATAAAGTTTTACTTAGCTTTGTTATGTTTTTGTATATAGTTTAGTTATGCTTTTTTTGCTAACGTATTATTATGCTAATTTGTTTTAATGAGCATAGTTATTGTAAAGTCATTGTTTTACTTTGTAAAGTAAATTTTTTCTTTATGTTTCACTTATATTTTACGTAGTTTAGCAAACCTTTACTCTTATCTTATATATGTTTTACTTATGTTGACTGGGTTCAATAATGTTTCACATAGCTTAGCTAAGCCCTTAACTACCCACCTTCCCTTCCAAAATTCTATGTCTGAATTACATCCTCCTGCTGTAAATTGCTTTGGAGAAGAAAAAAAGTCTGTCAAATCCATGATGTAAATGTACTTAATCCAATTGCAACAAGAAATCAGTAATCTGTGAAGTAATAAGAGCAAAGTTTCTGTTCTTTTCATAGTTTTTATATATCTGTTTTACAGTCTGCACCATCCAGTGTTTCATGGTTGAAGTTTGAAAGTTGTATACATGATACTTTGTATATTTTGCATGCCAAGAGCAACTGTTTCCCCTTAAAATGTTTGTCCCACACAAGAAAGACCATCATAATTAGATAACTTTCCAACCACAGCTCACTTCTAAAGCAGCGCACTAAGAGAAGCGCTCGTCAAGTGTCTTTACCTGTAATGTAATATAAAGTAATATAAAGTTCTTTCTTATAAGCATTATTTTTTTATAAGCTTATTTTTTTCTAAAGAAATATGTCTAAGGCAGCAATAACTCAGAATAACTCAGTCCTTCATTAAAACAGGTTTAGTGAGATCTCCATGAGACAGAGCCTGTTTGGCAGAATTGTTACCTCATGGTTAAGGGAAAAGAATTCTTTTTACAACACACTGTATGTCAATCATGTGACAGTGTTCTAGGTAGCCAAAGAGAGGGATAAGTCTCTTTGCCAGATGACACACATAATGCTGTACTTGAGGTCCTAGAATGTGTTCAGGATGTATTATAACTGTAGCAATAATGCAAAATGCTGGACATGAATCAGTGTGATTGCAGTAGGCAATCACACTATTGTTATCCGTCAGGATCATTCGGTGATCATTTTGTCTGGATTTCAACTGCAGCAATTTTCTAAATATCGACACCGTTCCAACACTAAAACGTCCGACAAGGTCAGGATCGGTGCACTTGTATAAGGCTAAAGGACCCGTGCACACGTTTACCCTCCACTCTTTATGGAGTTTTTATCGCCATTTTTTCCCATCCACTTCCATTGATTTTCATTTCAGTTTCTATTTTTTTGTCATCGGTACTTCTGCTTGAATACACGTTGCATACACACTATGACCAGACTGATCAAATGTATTTACACTCCCAGCTACTATATGCTTACACACACACAATCCTGTGTTTGATTAAAAGTATCGGCACCCCCAAACTACGTACTTACACACTCTCTCACACACACACTTACATGACCTGTCCAAACTAAAGTACTAGCACTCCCTTATTATATGTTAATATAATAAACACACAATCATGAGTCTAAGCAATCCAAACTATGATCCCCAAACTATGTGCTTACACACACACACTAACGCGAATGATGCTGATGCTAATGTCACTGCCTTGCTGCAATCACAGTTGCATTTTCTTAAGGAAATGCACCTCTCTAGTTAAAAATTATTACTGCTTTTTTACCTGCTTGTACAATTTGATCTACTTTAATTGGCCTTCTGTTGGAGTCAGATGATCTGCATTTAACTTTAATCTTCATTCATTTACCCAGAGTGATTTACAAATAAGCCAGAAAACAATCCAACAACTGCCAACAAAGCAGTTTTTATTTAACAGGAATTAATTAGTAAATTTAGTTGCAAAGTGACAGAAGATGTTGAAGTGAAGTTGAGTGCACTTTGAAATCACTACTCGTCTACCACCACATAAGGGCAGAATGTCTGTTAACATGAACAGTACTGTGCAAGTCTCAAGCACCCTACATTTTTGTGTTTGGCTTTATGTTGTATGTTCTTCAAAAGACATTCATTTCCTTGAAATTGGGTTTTAGAGTAAAATATTGAGTAATTGACAACTTTTTGGATTAAAACAGCATCAAGGCTGTTTAGAGGCAGAACAGTTGCAGAAGTTCTCCTGTTCTCTACTGGTTCTCTTACCAATTGATGCAGATTTTATGAAGCTAGACAACTGCACTGAAGTCATGTTGTAATTCATGATAGTTAGCACAGAAGTGCTTTATTACTGAAGTGCTGAAGAGTAGTGGAATACATGGAATGGTGTTATGTAATTAAAACTGATAAAGTTAAAAATCTGGATTTTTTTAAATAGCTTAATATATGTGGAAATTAGATTTTTGAAAATTAAAAAATGGAGACATTTATTTTTAATTTAAGGGTATTTACTTCCATCCAAACTGGGTCAAAGATGTATGACTAAACCCACCCCCAACCAACACACATATACACACACACACACATTTGGGGGGACCAAATGTAATTGGACATACTAGCATAATCAGAAATTACATTTTCAATCTTAATGCTTGGCTACAAATACTTTCTGCCTGAAGTCTGGAACCCACAGACATCACTAGCCCCTGCATTTCCTTCCTGATAATGCTTTGTCCTACAGATGTCATCAGTTCTTGTATGTTCTTGGGGCATTTTGCCTTTAGCAAGTGAAATGACATGGATGAGTCATTTTAGCTCATGTGACTTGACCATTTCACTTTTTTGCCTTAAACAAGTTTATGTTGCTTTCAAACTATGCCTTGGGTCCATCTGTACCATGAAGCTCTGGAGCATTTACCTAAACCTGAGCCAGTGCACACTTCAGAATTCATACTACTACTTTTGTCAACATTTAGATCATCAATTTATACAGGGGAAACGGTTCCATGACCAGCCATACACTTCCATACCATAAAATGAGGTGGTATGCTTTGGATCATGACCCTTCTTCATACTCTTCTCTTCCCATTATTCTAGTACAAGTTGATCATTATCTCACCTGTTGATAGGATGTTGTTTCAGAACTGTATTTTTTTGGCATACTCCAATTTGGACTTTTTGAGGCTTGCCAGTGGTTTAAATCTTGTGATAAACCCTCTGTAGTTGTTTTGATGAAATCTTCTCTTGATTGTTTACGTTGACACAGATATGCTTCTCTCTTTGATGGTTCTCTGTCCAATAGGTATGAATGTTTTTTTGTTTTTTTTTTATCAGGGAAAGAATTCTGCCATCATCCAGCACAGTTGGTTTCTGGGTTCTCCTGGGCCTGTTGGTGTTCGCGAGCTCATCAGTGTGTTCTTTCGTTTTCAGAATGTGTCAAATACTTGTTCAGGCCACACCTAATGCTTTATCTGTCTTATCAGTTTGTTTTGTTTTA
Source organism: Leptodoras nelsoni (assembly GCA_028566375.1). NCBI lineage: Eukaryota > Metazoa > Chordata > Actinopteri > Siluriformes > Doradidae > Leptodoras > Leptodoras nelsoni. The sequence goes on from JAOVVG010000018.1 coordinate 19,310,762, forward strand.
GCCTAATGATTGCTTGCTTTAATGTCAGTGACAGCCAGGCCTGAAGAGTAATGCAATACATGGAATGGTCTTGCGTAAATAGGAAACAAAAAAAGATTACTGTAATCTGTTAAAGCTACAGAAAATTATGGAACTAACAAATTTTAAAAAATTGAGATTATTAGCAGGATAACAATTTTTAATTGCAATGTCTGCAATCAAACCAAATCATCCTGGCTACAGATGCTCAGGGCGAAGATGGAGGTTTAGGCAGAAAGTTTCACTAAAATCTCCCACCCAGTTAATAAAACTGGCACTTGAACACAGAACATGTTTTGTTGTTAATATAATTTTTATTATATTAGTGCATATGATTGCCTTCTAAGCTGATATCTAATTTGAATGGCCTTGATAGCTTTATTGGAAAAAGTTAACATTAAAAAGATGCCATTGTATATTTCCTTTGTGTTAATTCTATATTAATTCTATGATTTTACATTTAAATATCCATTATTGGCAACACGGTGGCTCGGTGGGTAGCACTGTCGCCTCACAGCAAGAAGGTCCCGGGTTCGATCCCTGGGTGGGGCGGTC
>JAOVVG010000018.1:19383073-19395712 GCA_028566375.1 Leptodoras nelsoni
TATATATGTAGACATATGTATAGACAAATTCAAACACAATTTTTACAATATCAAACACATTAACAGCACATTGTCTATTATGAATTTAACATAATGTTTTTACAAAGTGGCAGAAAAGGTTAGTATTAACATACATTTGGACTGTGGGAGGAAGCAAAGGGACCCGGAGGAAACTCAAGGCAGATACATGGGGAAAACATGCCAAGACCAGACCCAGGCTGCCCTGGCTGGGAATTGAACCCAGGACCTACTTGCCATGAGGCAGCATCACTACTCACTGCCACTGTGCCACCAATGGTCCATTAAAACAAAATAATACAGACAAAAATGCCTATAGCTGCCTTCAAAAATATTCAAGTACACATTATTTGTATTATTTTGATAATAATAATAATAATAATAATAATAATAATAATAATAATAAAAGCACAACAATAAGGCAAATACATCCCCACAAACCATAATCCTAATTACTCTCAGCACTCACTTCAGACGTGTAAGAAAACTTTGTTCCTCTGTTGATCTCACACGTGAGAGTTCAGGCGCATGTGCATCTTCTTGTCGATTTTGCCTGAAATTACAACACTTCTTCAGCAGGTTATCGCTGTTCAACAGATACACTAGCGGGTTAATGGCACTGGTCAGACATGCTAACCCTTCACTTATTTGTTTGGCGATGTATATGCTGGAATACCATGTCTTACAGGTACGATTCTCGATTTTTGAGAGGCGAGTCATCAGGTTGAGATTTCTAAAGATGTGGAAGGGGATGAAGCACATGGAAAAGAGCACAGCCAGGATCACCACTAACCTGAGGCATTTCACCTTCAGCGTGGAGTCTCCAGTATCTTTCTTGGAGGCTAGAATCACAGCTATGTGGCCATAGCAGCCCACTATTATTACCAGTGGGATCACAAATCCAGTAACTGTCTGTGTAATGCTGTAAGTTAAGTAAAGCTTAATGCTTTTATCTGCAGTCGTGTCGTAGCATTTGCTTCTATTCTGGAACGTTTTAGCAAAGAACACATCAGGCAGACATTGAAGCAGCACCACAATCCAGACCACAGTGGCTATTCCTATAGAGTGGCGCACTTTTATCCTGCCTTTCACCTTCAGTGTGTGAACAATGCCCAGATATCTGTACACGCTGATGCATGTGAGAAATCCAATACTCCCATAGAGATTGACATTGAATAGGAGTCTTGTTATCTTGCAGAAAGGCTGTCCAAAGATCCATTTCTGTTTCCGAGCTTGATAGTCCACCAGAAAAGGCAAGGTAAGTATGTACAAAATATCAGCCATGCATAAGTTGAAAGCAAAAATCTTTATGTTTCCCAGCTTCCTCCAGTTTGTAAAAATAGATTTCAGGCCCCAGCAGTTGCCAAGAAGTCCAAAAATAAAAACGGTAAGAAATGCAGTGGTCAAGAATTTCTTTGGAAAGTCATAGTCAATCTTCCAGCATTCCCTACTAGTTGTATTTGTCGCCATTTTGCAGCGCTAGATATAGCACCCGTTTCTTGAAGGCTTTCTGAAGACTCTTCTCCATGTGCGTTTAGCTGACATGAAGGTGGGGCTGTGACCTTTTTTTCTTTGGTACATTAAGACAACCCAACAAACAGGAAACTGAGTTTGCAGAAGCAGCTGCCTTGAGCAGCACATAAAAAGAGCTACTATAATATATAGTATTAGCATCTCTCAGCCACTCTCTTACATTAACTATTAACTGATTACAATTTTCAAGTGCATCAATTAGCAATGATTTATAATTAAATTTACTTCAAAATCCATTGCATTTTCTTTATAACCTCTTTATGAGGTTAACTCCAATCCCACAACTACAACTTTTGAAGCTATACTCTTACCATACGTTCTTATACTTCCTATCTGAAAAACAGTAGTCGGTTGGAGTGGTTTGCATTTCAAAGCTCCAAAGGAGGAAGATGCTACTGAAACCAGGCAGCTGGTTATTACTAAAAATATTTTCACTCTTTTTTAGGAATGGTCTCTAACATGTTAGCGGTACAGATAGTAACTCAGAATCCGTAAGTTCTCCTTTTAAGATCACATGTAATCTAACAATATCCTGGTGTGACATTTGTGTGCTACTGACCAGAACTTCCTGTAAGTATATGAAACTAACTTAAGAGTGATCATGACTCTATATTTACTAATTAGGTGACTTCTAAAGACAGTTGGTCACACTGGATTGTATTTAGGGGTATCAGAGTACAGGGGGCTGAAAACAAATGCACACCACACTTTTCAGATTTTTATTTCTTAACAAAATGTAAAACAATGTATAATTAATGTGAAAAAATGTGGAAAAATATACCCCATGTACAAAGTAAAGTTTATGAAGACATGGTATGAAAAGGCTCGTGTCCCAGGACTCTCCCAAGATCAGTACCTGACCTCACTAAGGCATGTGTACAAATCCCCACAACCACCTTACGTAATCTAGCAGAAAGCCTTCCCAGAAGAGTGGAGTTTCTTATAACAGTAAAGGGGGACTAAATCTGGAATGGGATGTTTATTGCTCAGGTGCCCACAAACGTTTGGTTATACAGTGTATTTTAACAGAGTATAGAACATATGGACAGTATAGAATATATAGAGTATAGAATATATAGACAAGTGAGTGGCAACATTTCTCTGAAGATTTTCTGATCATTAAACAAATGGTCAAAATATATATATTTATTCATAGGCTTTGATTAATGTGGGTACTTCCTATCATCCTGGACTCCAGACAAAGGATAAGTTATATATATATTTTGAGCTTAGACCCAGGAGAATAGCAGACAAAATTTTTTCTGCCACAAGAAAATGGTTTCAAAATGATGCTGAAAGCCTCTTAAGAGATAAGAGCAGTATTGAGTCACTTCCTGTAATACCGGCAGTGTACTAATATACTGTAGTTGCTGTGCATGTATGTCCCCATAGTCTACAGTTTAGACCTTTATCTCAATATCTTTTCCTCAATTCAGACCACAGCTTTTAGATTTGAGATGGCTGAGATGAGCATTGTAAAAGGCTGATTTTGCATCCCTTCTGTGGGACCATGATATTACTTTTATTCTCTTTCTTGCAGCATTAAGTACTGTAATCTTATGTACCGTATTTCATTCAGGTTGAATTTTAAAGAGCTTAACATTTCACAGGTTTCTTTGGTTTGGCTTCTGTTACAGTCATCATTCATAGTGTTTTGACATATAGTCTCACACATAAACCCGGTGCTCTTAGCAAAGACCAAAAAAGTGGACCAAAAGAAAAGTTATTTTTGCATTCACATTGTAAGTTCATTTGAAAGAGGACTCAGTTGTCTTTCCGGTCCACTTCAGACCTGATGGGGCATCAGTCTTCTTTCTGTTCACTCTATAGTTCCTCTGGAGGAACCTTTACTACTTTGGATTATCATTATTAAACTTTAACATTTTGAGCATCCCAGTGCAACAGCATGTGATCTGTCTTTGGCAAGCCTAGAATGGTAAAACACAATGGCAAAAGCCAACATGAATATGGGATGCATTGAGTCTTGGGAGAGAAACAAAGTGGCTCAGGAGACATTTATATTTACATTTAGGCATTTAGCAGATGCCCTTATCCAGAGCGACTTGGGTGCTTTGAGGTCACCATCAACAAATATATTCTGTTACTAGCTCAGATGTCTATTAAGAGTATCAGACATGAAAATAAAGTTTATGTTGTTTTTTTGTTTGTTTGTTTTTTTTTATTAACTAGATACCTAGTTTAGGAATCTGTAGAAAAGAAAACTGTGGAAAATAACATTCCTGAGGTTGGCTCAGTTTTTTCATTTCAGAGGTGTCCAAGTATACAAAGAAAATAACATGTTAATCATGAGAAAACAGAATCTAAATTAAATGCAAATTTATAGCAACATGAGGCTTCCATAGAACGGCTTTGATCACATAGTACCACCAAAATGGTGTATAACCAAAAATGCATTTATGTTTTCTATCATCTGTGAAAGACTGATTCATGATGTGCATTGTCTATGATGTGTACTGATCTCAGAGCACAAATTCAGAAAGACAGTAAATAAAAGAAGCGTGTTTGATTCATACATGTAATCTATAATGCATAGATATTACATACAGATATTCCATAATACATAAATTAGAAACCAAAGTGCATTTACAAATATGTACAGCAAATTACATAGGCAAAATAATGGGTTAAGATCAACTGGTGGAGACATTGGAAAGATACAGGAGACCATCTTAATACAACCTTGTTCTGTGTATGGATTAGTAATATAATATTACAATAGTTAAAGAAGACGACACAATAAGAAGTTCAAATTTGTGGAGGAAAATGCTTTCTGGTGTCTGTATGTGATGAAATATCTAAAATAGGGTTCCAGGTAAAAAGCTTAGAAGAAACTTTTTAAATGTAGGTCTACACTGACACTACAACTTCAGTTTTAAACATTCAAAAGAGTATTCAAAAACAAGTGACAGGAAGTGTACACATTATGATAATTAATTTACATAGGAAGCTGCAAGCACTCACGACTAATAGCTGCCATCATATAAACATAATTATATGGGTTATACATCTTTTTCTCAAAAAAAAGTTTGTCAAATCTGTAGAAAAAATGAAATTCAAACCACATTTAAAAAAGACCAATTCTATATACACAGGCTAGAAGTGAAGAATCAGGCCAGTCCAGTACTGTCCAGAGCAATGCCAATATAAATGTATCTGTGATTGCAAGCTCTTTATACAAAATAACATAATATACAGGGATAGATCAGTGGCAGGGCCCTATGACCAGAGGTCCTGCCAGCTAGGTGGTCTCCAACAAACATAGACTTGAACTGAACTATTATGATGATTTGCCATTACACTGTCACAGAGCAGTGACTTAACAGAATCCAAGCTGATGAACAAGCCACACAATTGGTGGAAATATTTTTGGTGTGTGGGTATGAATTTGTAACAATGAGCAGTCAGTTAGGTCCTAACTGCAGAGAGAAGTGGATGGAAAAAACATAATAGACCCACACTAATTGTTTCGACGAAAAGAAGCGAGAAGCCAAAGTCAGTCAGTCAGTCATTATCTGCACCGCCCATTCCCAGTTACGGGGTCACGGGGGAGCCGGTGCCCAGCCGGCACTCCGAGCGCAAGGGCAGGAACCAACCCTAGACGGGGCGCCAATCCATCGTAGGGCTGAGAAGCCAAAGTTCATTTGTTAATTCAGCCTAATAGGGTTGGATGAAAAACAAATTAAACAAATTAAAATAAGCCTTAGTTAACATGCTATCACTGCTAGCCACTGAGTTTAGGCTTGTTATAGAACCAGACTTTGGTGACGTTGATGAAAGAGTTTGTGAGGAGAAAATCAAGAAAGAAGCCAGATTGCCTAAGGTAAGAGTGTCTTCTGCATAAACCTCTGACCAGTTCCTGCCCATTGGCCCAGGATTTACTAATCTACCCCTGGAAATAAAAAATACTGTGGTATGTGTAAAGTGCTATCTTTCTCAGCTTTTAAAAAGGGCTTTTTGTGAATCAGTGCATGAGAGTCTTTATGGCAACATAGCAAGCCTCCTATAGCTTCCACCAGACGAATAGGGGCAGTTGTAATGACAAACACAAGACCTGATCATCATGACAGCTTGACGGAACAGGTGGCCCCATGGGCAGCGGAAGGTGACAGTTACAGTGTGGGTCTGATAAGGTGTGCAACATCGGCCATCAGTGCAGAAGCCACAGTAACGTGGACGGTAAAAGTGTGTGCTGTAGCAGCCTTGATGGAGCAGTCGTGTGCGAACATTTGACCTGTAGCTTGGCTGGCATCTCCTAGGCCACTAATGCAGGAAAAAACAAAAAGCAGGGATTAATGCAGGATCAGTGTATGTATTTTGCCTTTCAGTATGATTTTAGTACTTCAAGTGTTAGCACCGAAGTAAAATATATCATGACTCACCACTGGTGCTTGATATGGCAAGGCCTGGCATGGTCGGATATTGCACAGCCTGATCTGCTGCTCCAGTCGGCAGGCTGAATTCTGGTTGCTTACACGTGTGGAGATCCCTGGGCCACAGGTACGTGAGCAGAAACTCCATTCTGTGCTCTGATATATACAGTTTAAGCTGGCACTGGCTTGGTAACTAGGAAGTGCAGGCAACACTTGGGCATCACTGTAAACTGGAACCATGATACATTTGTCAGACATTTTCAACTTCAAATGCAGTAAAAGGTACTAATACAAACTAAATTGAGACTGCTCTCAAGGTGGGAGGAGCAGCATACACTCTGTCCCATGTCAATCAGACTGACACAATCCAGTCACGGGCGTCTGTGAGCTCATGTATACAGAAGGTGGGCAGATGTTCCATGAGCAGCAGCATCTCAGAGGAAACATGTGACAGCCTTGCCCTCCCTGACTGGCAGACCATTGTATGACATGGGAGAAATATAGAAGGGTGGGAATTGGATACGACTAAATTGGGAGAAAATTGAGGGGAAAATTTAAAAAAAAGATAAATCAACATGAACACAAGAGAGCTCATTTCTGTTCTGGTACCAAGATAAACATCTAACATAGTGATAGAAAGGCCAAAGATTGGAAAAAGAAAGGATCTGCACATGATCCAAAGCATACAAGCTCATCATTTAAGCACAATGGAGATAGTATCATGACTTGGGCTTGCATGGCTGCTTCTGGAATGGGCTCATTCATCTTTTTGACTGAATTCTAAAGAAGAGAAAAATATTTTGTCTGCATTTTACAGAATAAACAAACAACATGTCAAAGAATCTGCCCTGGAAAATCACAACAGTTGGTGATTTTAGTGGGTTGCCCACTTGAAGCAGTTATTGCAAGCAAGGGACGTGCAACCAAATATTAAGTGTTATTCACTTTAAGACTATCAGTTCCAATAGTTTTACTCACCTACAAATTGTGTGGAGGTCTGCCCCAAAGGTGCCACATTCTACGTTATTTAACACATAATTATCAGGAAACGAAAGCTGACATCCTGATTTATCTTTTGATCTCAAACCTAATTCTCTTCCGCATATAACAAAAAAAGCCTTAGAATTCCAATATTTTCAGAGGGGACTGTAACCACCAGGGGCTGGAAAATAGTGATACAGTATACTTAAGTGAAAATATAGGTAATGTGTCAAAATCATATTCCCTCAAGTGAAAGAAAAAAGCTATTACGTTTAAATGTGATGAAGTATTACATGTAATGAAGCAAAATGTAAATGTAAATGCTGGAATTGCAAATGCAGTGTTTTTTCTTAAAACTGCTGATTTCCATTTTCATTGATGATTCTCATTTTAAAGCAAGCCAGTTAATGTTAGTAAACTTGCAAAACTTACTCAACATGTTTTTCAAATTAGATGGAGCATTAGATTAAACCTGGATGCTAAACTAAACCTATTCTATTTATATATTCATTCCCTGGATGAAAAAAGAAGCTCATGGTAGCAATAGATCATATAACAATAAATAATAATGTTTTCTTTTTGGAAATGTAATGTAAGTACTTGTATGTATGTAACAGAAATGTAAGTATAGGTACTTTAAAAATAATAAAGAAAAATATAGAAATACCAAAATAATACTTAAATATAATGCTATGTGTATAGTATATTTTTGTTCCTCAAAGATGTTCCATCCCTGGTAAATATGTACCTTTACATGCAGTTGAATAAGAAGTTGGTAGAGTTCAAATTTTCTCTATCAGTTTTTTTAAGCTAAAGTTGATAACATCATCTGATTAAAAATGTATGAGAATGGAATTTTTTTAACCCAAAGTGATAATAATCAGATGTTCATTTGCTAATCTTGCTTAGCAAAACCGTGTAATCTTCCCTGCATTGCACAAGAAACGCGGGTGACATTTTACATTTCTAAAGGTCTCCATAGTGACCAGAGCCAGCCCCTTCATGTCTGCTCCACAGCTGCCTAGTTTTTGACATTAATTGCTGGCTTGCACAAACCTGAGTCTGTTTATGAATCATGGAAAGTTTCTGGAAGTTTCAGTTGCTATTTGGGCAGTTCAACCCCTTCTTGGCAAGACATTTCCAAATAAAAGTTTAAGATCCGACAATAATAAAGTTCAAACTGGAATGTGACTTGTGACTGGAGGGCCTCATTGTCCATAAAAGAAAAACAGCAAAGCATTGTAGTCTTACTTAAACGGAAGTGGCTTAAATATAAATTGTAAATGATCAATGAGAGTTTTTTTTTATTTGTTATATCTGAGCACAACAGAATTCTTGATTCTGATTGGTCAAAAGTGTTGATTAATTTTCTATTTCAGCAAGCTGCAAGGCAAATCATAGGTTTATGTTAAGGCACTCACATTAATATGGTTTCTAAAAATGCAATAAAAACTGAAATCTGTAATTTTTTCATTCACTTGAACCTTTGTTTAATAGACCAAAGGACAAAACAAATCAGTGTTTTAATGAAGAACTTTACTTTATTTGTTAAATATAAACAAATTTAGAAATTGATGCCTGCAACACACACCCAAAAAAGTTGGGACAGAGGCATATTTACCACAGGGTCACACAGATTTCAGCTTTATTTTAGAAAGCTGCTTAATAAGCAGGATGCCCTTATCCAGAGCAATGTTTTATCTTTTATTTAACTGAGCATTTGAGGGTTAAGGGCCTTGCTCAAAGCTTGAAGCTTTTTTTTCTTTTGCTTAAACCCAGTGTCAGAGAGGTATTTAAAGAAAAGATATTAGAGTATTTAGTGTCTGGTGGCTTAGGTGCTAGACTTACAACTGTTAAGCTTACACTAATTAAACTGAATGTGTCTGGTATACAAAACCTTTTACCTTACACCACAGTTCATGCCACAATATTAGGCTTTATATGTAAAAGTGGGTGAAATGAATAAATAAATGTAATAAATTAGCTTTATTTGACCTCACCTGTTTTAGCATCCTGTAGCACACTGTTGTCCAGGTTCTCACACACCCACTCCTTACAGCACTTTCCTGGCAGCCGGACCCTTTGAGGATATGGGCAGTCTGAGCTGGGCAGACGGATATCTTCACTGCACAGGGGCACACAGGTCACTCCTCCACCTGCACATTTGCATTGGGTGCTGCAGGATGGCTGGAACACCTCACCATTCTGGTAAGAAATGTTGTTCAGCTCACAACCCAGCTCTTCCTGACCTGAGTGTCAGAGACAAGGTGTATTAAAATACAAAATATAGCTCAAAGGTAAACAGAAATACATACTTAGGGATTGAAAGGTGAATTGCAAGGCCAAATATGAAAGTGTACAGAATGAAACACCTTTTAAGGAGCTTGGGCATTGCCACAAGTGCTCATAAGGAGCACAGATACAACCATATTACAAAAATGAACTCTAGATTTTGTACACATAATGATATATTACATACTATGTGTATATTATATTGCAGCATGATTGTACAATATAATGTGGAAATCTAAAAAACTCAGATAGGAATGAGACTGGAGACTCTGACAGGCATATGACATTTTCATACGGTAAAGACAGTATGCCATATTCTTAAACAGTAGGCAAAAAAATGGTCAGACACAGTTGGGCGAGGCACATAAAGTATATCAGAGGTAAATATGAATCACAGTAATAACATAGTCCAAAGGTCAGAATAGCCAAACAGCAAACACCAAATGATCAGGCTTGCTAACACTAAGCAATGACATTCTAGACTACTTTGAGAGTAGAGTACATAGTTTGGTGCACTGTGATTGAGTTCAGGTGCACCTATCTAACTCAGGCAAATTGAGCATGCATGCAGAGGACTCGATCCTGTTAAGCTGCGGACTTGGAGCTCAAGGAATAAGTGCAGCGTTTCCATTGACAGAGCCCACCTCCCTGGCCAAGGATCAGTTGGTGGATTACATGGTGGTGATCCTGGACCCTGATCCCTCTTTCTCCCACCCTTTCTCTCTTGCTCTGCCACCTCTTCTTCTCTCCCTTCTACTCTCTTAGTTCCAGGTCCCTGGACTCAGTTTCTCTTTCCCTATCTGGCCCTGCTAACTTCTCTGTCACTGTTATGGGAATAAAATACACTTTTAGGGTTAATTTACAAAGCCTGTTCCCTCAGTCTTCCTCTTATTACCCCCACAAGGAATCTACACTGCCAGTTTCCTGGTTCACCCATTCTACCTGTCTGTTCACCTGTGGGTGGTTAGATGTGACCATGGTTGCTGTGGAATGGGGAATGGCATGAGTTTCCCAGCTGTGAGTGTTCATGGTACCTCAGCCTTGGCACAGGCAGAGCAGGAGAAGATCAGTTTATTTATGTTGTTCACCATGTGGGGCCACCAAAAATGTTTTGCATAAGACTATGGGTGTGATGTACTCTTGGATGTCCTGTGGCTACAGAGGAAAGAGCTCAGGTTATTTTCTTTATTGTGGAAGCAAAAAGAATTTTCCTGTCAGGCATGCTTGTGGTGGTTGTGTGGGTGATTTCCCTGCATAGGTCCCAGGAATAGAATAAATAATATGGCCAAAAGAGATTGAAACACATTTTCTGACCAATTTAAGACATTCAAAATTCTTATGTTCTGTATAGATCTAAAATTGGTGTACAGCCCCTCCCTACCTGATGGCAATGGTCAAAGCCCAATGTGTACCCAGAGCCCTTTCTGTATAACTGGCTGGACCCACCATCAATCAGGAGACATGGGGGAAGCATCCAGAGTTTTCTCTATCCTGGCACCAAGATGGTGGAATGAACTCCCGTTGAGTGTCCAAAAAGTGGAATCACTTGCTGTCTCCAAACACCAGCTGAAGATCCACCTCTTTCAAGAGAATTTGATTGAGCACTAACTCAAAGCTCTTACTGCACTTATAGTATTGACTATGTCTTGTTCTTCACTGGTTTTGTATAATTTAGGTTATGTGGTTTGTTCTGCTTGTAAGTTTTGTATTAGGTATCATATGGCTAATTTCCTACAGTATCATCACTCAAAATCAGGTCTACCAGCACTAGTTTGGATATTCCAAGTTAATGACTAGGCACTTTTTTGTAAGTTGCTCTGGTTAAGAGGTAAATGTAGGATTGACCACACTTTTAAGCACAGAACACTGAAAATGCTCTGACCTAGTCATCTAGCCATCACAGCATGACCCTTGTCAGAGTTGCTCAGACTCAGAGTTGCTTACACCTTTTCTAGCTTCCAACACATTAATTTTGAGAACTGACCGGTCACTTGTTGCCTGTCACTTTGGTGGTTGACAGGTGCCATTGTACCAAGATAATCAACAGTATTTGTGTCCCCTGTCAGTGGTTTTAACGTTATGGCTAATAAAGTGTATAAAGTCAAGCACATGGCCATGCCTTTACAAACATTTGTGAAAGAATGTGTCATTCTAAAGAGCTGAATGAATTTGAGTGTGGTACTGTAATAGAATGCCACCAACAAGTCAGTTTGTTTTTGCACAAGTCATTTCTTCCCTTCAAGATATTCGACAATCAACTCTGAGTGGTATTACTGAAAAGTGGAAGTGTTTAGGAACCACAGCAACTCAGCCAAGAAAATGGCAGACAACATCAAGTTACAGAGCACTGAGGTTGCTGAGTACTGAGGTGCTTAGTGCATAATAGTCACCAACACTCTGTTGTCTTAATAACTGCAGAGTTCCAAACCTCCACACATTGATATCAGCACAAAACCCGTACAGCCAATGCTTCATGGCATGGATTTCCTTGGTCAAGCAGCTGAATGCAACCCTTACATCCCCAAGCACAATGCCAAGTGTCAGAAGGAGTGTTGTAAAGCACATAGCCACAGGACTCTGGAGCAGTGGAAATGTGTTCTGTGTAGTGACGAATCATGCTTCTCTATCTGGCAGTGTGATGAATGGGTTTGGAGAATGCAGGAGGAACATTACCTTCCTGACTACATAGTGCCAACTGTAAAGGTTGGAGGAGGCAGGATAATGGTATGGGTTTGTTTTTTAGGTGTTGGCCAAGGCCCCTTAGTTTCACAGAAGGGAAATCTTAATGCTTCAGCATACCAAGACATTTTGGATAAGTGTATGCCTCCAACATCGTGGGAACAGTTTGGGGGAAGACCCTTTTCTGTTCCTTCTTGAGTGTGCCCCAGTGGACAAATCAAGGTTGTTAAAGGCACAGTTGGGAGAGTTTGGTTTGGAAGAACTTGACTGGTCCACAAATAACTTTGGGATGATCTAAAATGGAGATTGTGAGCCAGGCCTTCTTATCCTACATCAGTGAGTGAACTCACAAATGCTCTTCTGGACGAATGGGCAAAAATTCCCTCAGACACAATCTTGTAGAAAGCCTTCTCAGAATAGTGGAAGGTGTTATAGTTCCAAAGGAGGGACCAAATACATATTAATGCCTATGAATTTAAATGGAATGTCATAAAAGCTCCTGTAGGTGTAATGTGTAGGTGTCCAAATACTTTTGTCCATATAGTGTATATCGATTGATGTAGATCGATGTTACTAGTGGTTCATTTTTATATATTTATAGTATATATGTATATATATGTTCTTTGTGGGGCGACACGGTGGCTCGGTGGGTAGCACCGTCGCCTCAGAGCAAGAAGGTCCCAGGTTCGATCCCTGGGTGGGGCGGTCTGGGTCCTTTCTGTGTGGAGTCTGCATGTCCTCCCCG
>JAOVVG010000018.1:19405313-19415589 GCA_028566375.1 Leptodoras nelsoni
AAAATTCCCATAAACACACTCCTAATCCTTGTGGAAAGCCTTCCCAGAAGAGTTGAAGCTGTTATAGCTGCAAAGGGCCGACATCACATTAAACCCTATGGATTAAGAATGGGATGTCACTCAAATTGCTATGCGTGTGAAGGCAGGCGAGCGAATACTTTTGCCAATATAGTGTATCTGGCTGCTTGCTCAAGCTTCCCTGAAAGTAAAAAAACCTCTCATTTGCATGATGCACACCTGTAGACTCAATCAAATAACATACAGTGCACCTTCTGTTTGTATTTGTATCTGTATATAACGTTAGCTGTTCACAATGACTGGTGTTCGGTTACATCAGTTACATAAATCTCCATATTTCTATACCCTCCACACTATTTGTCCAAATTATTCAGTTTGCCTCAGTTTGATAGATTTAAATGGATAATAAGCCTGTGTATGATGGACATTGTGTCATGCTTATTGACCTACAGGTTGAACTGCACGTCCATCTTGATGGTGCCATCCGGATCGAGACCATACTTGATGTGGCCAAGTAAGAGCAAATTTTATTGCTGGTAATACTGTTTCATAGAAAAAAAGGAAGGACACATTTAACTAGATAATTTGATCGACAGAAACTAAGAACAGCCTCATTAAAAATTAGAGCATTTTTTTTTTTTATTTTATCATAATATTGATAAAATATTATGCTGATCTGATAAAACACGCTGTAACTTTAAAGAAATTAAATGCAAAGATAAAAGGGAGTCATTACACCTGTAATGCTAGAAAGAAAAAATTATAAGTAATTGATATCAGCTGATATAAATTTGTATCATCAATGACAAACTTTAGGTAAACTGATATGATTCTTCAAATTGAAATGAACACACAGTCCTAGGATAATTAAACTGTAAAACAAGCCAGCTGCAGTTCTATAGCTGTGACTGCACACACCATTGGCTCGCTGTCTGAGTGACATTTCCGTTTCAAAAACGGATTAGTCATTCATAACTGGTCACGCAACAGTAATTCGATCACAAAGATTACATTCAGATACTGGTGCCATTCATGAGTGGGTGTGTGAGAGAGAAAAAAACCTACTCTACTACATTACATAGTTGAGCCCAAATGTTTACTTTCAGTTTTTACACAAATCCAACACATTAGATATTGGATGTCAGTTAGGGCGTCTTATTTGTTCACAACAGAGGTCAATTGGCTTTACCCCCCCAGAGCTGTTAGGAAAAGAAGTTACAAGTCAGCATGCCGTTTTCACTGTGTTTTAGGAGGCGAGGTATTACCCTCCCTGCAACCACAGTGTCCGAGATGACCAGCTTGTGCACGGTGGATAAGCCGGGAACATTCCCCGAATTTTTGGACAAGTTTAATCAGTACATGCATGTCATTGCGTAAGTATTATAATCACTGAAACACATTTAGATGACTAATAAACACAAAGTTTATACAAGTAAGTGTATTGAAAGTATTTTGTTACATTACACTCTGCCACAATGTAGGCAGACTGATTTGTTTTTAACAACTGTGGGTGGTGTCCAAAATAATCTTTGCCTAGGCGAGATTATAAAGGAAATGATGGTGCAATGTGACGTATGATTGTGGTTGAGGTATCTGGGGCTTTTCCTTTCAGTGTATCCGGTGTGTACATATTATCCATTCCTGTATTTACAAGATGAGTCTATTTCATGTAAGGCATTAGCATAAATGGTTTTCATGGCAAAAAGTCAGTGCAGATTGAAGCAATATACTGAAATCCTACTACAACATAGTATGTGGTTTTAAAACCCCATAGTTTGCTCTCTGTACATTTCACACTCTGGACATCTGCTTGAAATATTTTTTGTAGCCAAAGCCAGGAAACAGCAAACATATACCAGCTGGATTTGTTTTCCAATGAGAAAAATGATTTAACATGAGAAAACTGCTTTCCATAATGCAGTAATTCCAAAAGAATGTTTTCAGTGAAGTCCAGTGAAAACCAGTTTATTTTTGTTTTAGTTCTGAGCACAAGGCTGGGTGTCCAGTCTGATCCACAAAGGGCCGGTGTGGGTGCAAGTTTTCCTTCCAATCAAGCAGGAGCCACACCTCATTCCACCTGTTTAAAGTGGATTGTGACTTTCAGTAGTGTGTGGCTTCTGCTCGGGACGCTGTACCCTCGCTGGCCCTTTTCAGATAAGATTGGACACCTCTGTGCTAGAACCAGTGCTTTCACCTGTGTGTGACATTCTTTATGTGAAGTGCCTACCAATGTAAAGTAGTTTGTATCAGTTTGTTAAAACGAAACCAGGTCAGAGGTCTGGAACTTTCTGTTTCGAGAGCTGTGACTTTGTGATTCCAGGATGTACCTATTTTCTGACTATCTCACCTCCTGCTTGCTAAACTACTCTTTGATGAGATAGAGTGTGGTTGTACTGACCGTCAGGCAGCCATAGGTAATCCCAACCATGCCAATATTCAGTATAATCACATGATTATAGTGAGTGCACTGTTGTGTTTAAACAACAGTATATTTGTACAACAGAATAACCAAATAGTCTGTTTATTTTTGCTCTTCTAGCAGGAATATTTCCTTGACAGGCCACATTCCACTATATAGCACACCGACTAACTGGCTAGCTAGCACTCATCAATTTGTACATTCCTGTTGAAGGTGCCCCAGATAAAATTGGTGCCCTTTCTTCGTTTTCATCTTCACCGGACAAGCTTTCCTATTTTAAGGCAAATATTATATTCCTGTGCATTTTAATTTGGCATGTCCAAATTATGTAGATGGTCTCACTAACACCACTGTGGTAATGGTTTCCAACTAGGATCGACCAATCACACGAGTGGACCGGAGCTTTTATATCACACAGTACTTTGCATAATAATATTACACTGAAGCTGAATTAGCAGGCTAAATACAATGTAATGAAACAGAACCCTTCACATGCTTGGGAATTCCCCTGATGGTGGGAAGCTAGGTGTGTGTACACAGGAGGGAATGTGACAAGGACTAAAAAATGATGTACAAAATGAAGTAAGAACCGTTTGGATACGTAACACTGCCATTTCACTTTGTTACACTCGTGTAAAAAAAAGTTTTGACAGCAATATAGTTCTTTTCTGGCTTGTCTTTTGGTTTGTTGTGCTAATTATCTGATTTGACTGCAGAGGGGACAGAGAGGCCATTAAGAGAATTGCCTATGAGTTTGTAGAGAAGAAAGCTAAAGAAGGAGTGATTTACGTAGAGGCGAGGTACAGCCCGCAGCTCCTGGCCAACTGCGACGTGGAGCCAATACAGTGGAACCAGAAAAAGTGAGGCATCCATAAACTGTTTAACATGGATACCTATCAGGAAGATTAAGAATTTAATTAAAAAAAAAATCAATTTTCTTTTTTTTCTTCTTTTTTTTTTTGACCTTTGTCCCTTGTTTCTCTTGCCAGAGGTGATGTGACGCCAGACGATGTGGTGCATCTTGTGAATGAGGGCCTGAAGGAGGGAGAGAATGCCTTCAAGATCAAAGCTAGGTCCATTTTGTGCTGCATGCGGCACATGCCAAGTAACGTACCCATCTTGCACCCTCACCCTCTCCCACACCCTCACCCTCACCCTCACTCTCACTCTAACACACTTCCTCTTTCATGACCCCTGTGTGTACATTACGTCCTGATTTGTGCGAGACTGAAAAGAAGCTTAATTCACTACGAGTCCCCAGGAGGAATCTCTCAGATCACTCTTAACAGGGTCTGCCTGTTACAGATCGGAATCTGAGTGCGCTGGTTATTTGGTTATACATCATGTTGATTTATCATCTTTCTGATATCTACAGTGTGGTATTTATAATGAGGAGGTATAGAGTTGATGTCGAGTATCTTGGCGCTTAGTGTTCTCTCAGCTTCTCTCCCAGACTATAAATCTTGAGTTGTGGGTGGTTTTTTTTATCCATACTTGGATCACACAAATGAAACTTGGAACACTTTACACAAGTGGTTCCAAATATGTCACATGCAAAAATAGCACATAAAGACATCTTGTCCATATTATACTTTATTAGCCATATTATTTATGGGCAGTGTCCACTGTACTACTGACAAGAAGGTTGTGAGTTCACTGCTGGGCGGCCCCTGAGCAAGGCCCTTAACCCTCAACTGCTCAATTCTGTAAAAGAGATAAATGTAAGTTGCTCTGGATAAGGGCTTCTGCCAAATGCCATACATGTAAATATGTGCATTACATATGATTTCTATAAAAGAAGATACTCTTCTTTGAGTGGCTTTGAAATTCTGCAATACTTCTACATCATCATAAGTGGGGACTTTGTCATTATTTTTACATTTTTACACCACAGTGCTGTTGCTTTCTTTAATCTGACCAGTCAAAAGGTGTCTGAGCAGGAGCTCTTGAGACCTACCCAGTGTTGACTGCTGTTCCAGTTTTTCTGGTACTTCAGTGTATGGTTGCAGTGCTTCATATATAATACAGACTTATAATATCTGATTTTTTCATTGATTGAATACTGTCTATTAAGAACAGTAGACCTAGTCCCTACCATTTTTCAGTTTTCCTAACTTTTATAACACATCTGTTATCCTCTTGTGTGTGTGTGTGTGTTTCCTCTGTGCAGACTGGTCCATGGAAGTGATGGAGTTATGTAAGAAGTATCGAAACGATGGCGTAGTGGCCATAGATTTAGCAGGAGATGAATCTCTAAGCTGTGAAGAAAATCCTGTCCACCGCAAAGCCTATGAGGTACAAGGTTCACCATTTGCTGCAATTTATATAAAAACATACCACATCACTGTTGAAGCCTCATTTCTGATTGATCAGAAGATAATTTTTTAAACGGCAGCTCTGACACTAGGTTAGGCTGCAAAGCAAAACTCATTTCAATAGCAGCAACTAGTTCTCAGTGGCATGTATGGCAGATGTGCCACAGACACAGTTGAATTATTTGTTGATTCTAGTTTTCTGTGAGGAAGTGTCTTTAGTATTTTAGAAGGAGTATCCAGTTTCTGGAACCACTGTGCAACATTCAGAGATCAAGTTGTCAACTAACTAGTTTTTCAGATGTTCCGAAGCATTAAAAAGTTAGGGCATATTGTTCTTAAGGATTGCTGTGGTATAAGAGGAATAAATCACTTAATCCGTAACAGTAAGGCTGCTGCTGATTATTGTCCTCGAACATCATACCTCGTCCAGGAACAGATTAAGATTAATGATGGAACAAACTCGGATATACTTTGTAAATAAGCACCCTTTACACTGTGTGATGGAAGGGAGCCATAAAGTTTCTTCACATTTGACCACCCTGGGTGTCTATTCTGATAAGCAAGGAAAGATATTAATTAACCTTTAGCAGTGCTGTGGTGAAATCACCCTAGTGGAATTTGGTAACTGTCATCTGCGAGGAAAAGCATATCATTAGGCTATCACATTGCTTATCTATCAATTGTTGATTCATTGAAGGTCTCCTCTCATACTGCAAGTCACTCTTACATTTTTAGTTTTAAAATAACTGAACACATGCAGTAGATTTTAAGACCTGGCATCATTTCAAGCTTTCTGTTTATAACCATTCCTATAAAGGGATTGGTGAATGTTTTCAGACAAATGTTTTCTTCCAAAGGGCAAATTACAGAGTTCCTGTGAAATGGTTCAGCCATGGGATGTGGACACACTCAGGATAGCGTGGCTTGCCATTTGAAACATTGTTTTCTAGGGAGGAACCCGCTACACTGGGAACCGTGCACAGCTAAGCTGAGAGGGAAGGGTCTCAAAAAATAAGGAGGAAATAGAAAAAGTTCTCGGGGGAGCATGTCTGTGGTATGAGCGTTTGGAGAATGACTATGCTATGACATCTGTTTATTCCATTATTGTGAGGGTGTCACTTGTTTTCTGATTTATACAGCAGTGGAAATCTGTCTTAAATTGCATTGTTTTGCACACTGACTTGGACTGAAAATGATATCTCCTATTGGATAGGATGGGGCACATCACATTACTGCTCAGACATTTTCCAATAGCAATGCTTTACTCCTCTTATGCTAAAGCAGTTTGCCAGTGCCACATATTTGTATTTATTAAGGAACAACACTTCATTCTTTCTATCTGTTTAGTTTTATTGTGTAACATTTGGCTTGTTATGGCTTGTCGCTTGCAGTTGAAATTCTTTTTCTTTCCTGTGGTGGTCACCTTAATCAACACGTCTGACTGTTACAAAGTGCTGACAGTGACGCTTCCAAAAAATCCTTGTAAAAAAAACAAACAAACAAACAAACAAAGCTGTTACTATAGAACCAATAACATATCAGAACTGTAATTTGCAGCTGCACTGCTGTTAGAGTTGCTGTTACATGAACTGATGTCAATTAGAACTGAGCATTCAGCAACTTTGTGGTGTAACGTTTCATAACGGCATCTGCTGTTGACAGGAAGCAGAGAAAAGTGGCATCCACAGAACGGTGCATGCGGGAGAGGTCGGCCAGGCGTCTCACGTGAGAGAGGTGAGGTCTTGTTTCTTTCTGGAGCAATATTCACTATGTGCTGTGCTCATGAGAACATGGAAGCGAAACAGACTGACCCTTGGCTATGCTGTGTGTGCAAGAACGATAACAAAATTATCAAGATGTGGACATTAGGCATGCTGTAAAAGCAGGAAAACACAGTCATGACTGTAAAGTTCTTCTTCTTAGCAGTGCTACTCTTCAGCCAGACTTGATTTCCCTGACGGATTAAGCACATAGATTCTGATTTAATATTAAAGATATCTTTTCATAATTATATTGGCAGCATCCAGTTATCCATTATAATTATATTGGCAGTGCTTAATCTGCCAGGGAAATCAGGTCTGACTGAAGAGTAGCAATAATCATCCTTTTCTCATGGCCTCTTCAAATGCAACACTGCATCTTGCTGGCTATTTGTTAGCAAACCTAAATAAATTTAAAGCATTATGCATGGATAAAGGAAAGACATAATAATATTGCTTACTAAGTGAACTAATAGTGCAATAGTGTGCTAAAAATACTAAGACTACATAAGACTTTTTCTTATGTGTGTATGAGCATGAATCCTTCATTGCTGTACTGTAACTGCTGTAATTTTGAATTCACATTGTATAGTTACACAAGCAAGTAAAGAGGGTTTTGTCCCCCTAAGTACTGGGGCATTCTTGAAATTCTTATCTGTAATAGTCAGGCTCGATCAGCAGATTAGGTATTTTTAAAAACTGCAGCTAAAAGCAGAACATGTTCTGCAGACGGCATTGACAAAATATTCCAGTTACAGAGAAATGTATACTTGATCCTGAAGTGAAACATACAATTCTTTTTGTTTTGAAGAATAGGATGAAGTGAAAAAGACAGAATGAAAGCTCAGCTTTTCACACTTTTGTAGTTTTGCCTCTACACTGAAGTACCATAAAAACTGGTATAGCAGTTAACACTTGGTAGGTCCCCCACGAGATCTTGGAGGGAACATCGCACTGTCCTCATGCTGATGTTTGTTGAGGCACCAGCGTTGAATTGCGATGTTACTTAAGGCAGTGCTGCACGCCTATCGCGTGAACGATCTTTGTCAACGACACTGTCCGACGCTGATGTTGCAAGTTTGAGGTTTTTATGGTACACGCTTGAAATTCTTATACGTGAAAATCCAAACTTTGCTTCTACCTCCAAAATTCTATGACCCATTTCACGAGCTCTAACTGTTAAACCGCATTGAATACTGCAAAATCATTATAACTTGCTATTCTCACCGTGGGAACAGCTCTAGAAGCTTCCATAGATCACTATATATCGCTTTATATATGCACTGGCAGACACAACCAGTGATGTGCATAGGTAGCATTGCTATGTATTTTGTACCAGTTTTTTCGGTACTTCAGTGAACTTTAATTAATAGTTAATAGTTAATGCCTGTGAAATATGAGGATGTTCCTAAATGTGCAGTATTCCCACAGCTGCTTGAGCTCTCTGCTTTATATGAGCTAATGTCATCCACTAAACCAAGGCCCCATTGCAAATGAATCATTTTGCCTCAGTTTTGGTCCCACCTCATTTATCATAGTGACACACCAAGGCAAACACTTGGCCTCTCTGTGACTGAAGAGAAAACAGTGCAACAGGCCAGCCCTGCACTTATGTTTCACAATGTTTCAGTTAATAATATACAACATGGACATGTATGGATGGGTTTAGCAAACTTGCACAAACTCTTAGTGATTAATAGCACAAATTGTCAGTTACGCTTCTTCTTTTTTCCTAACATTTTTGTTTTATTTTTTCTTATGTTTTATTTCGTCTACAGGCTGTCGACGTGCTGAAAGCAGAGCGCATTGGACACGGATATAAGACGATCCAAGACAAGGCTCTGTACGAACAGCTGCTCGAACAGAATATGCATTTTGAGGTAAAATGTAGTTCTTGGCATCCTCAATCACTGCGGGATTCCTTGATTTACTCCATGTTGAGCATTGCCTTATGTTCCTCCCTACCCTTGGCGTCCTCCTGACATGGACCTCACATCTACACCCCCTTCCTCAGCCTCAGCCGCGCTCAGCCCCATCCATGCCTCGCTAATCCTGGACCCTTTCACAAGCATTCTTCATGCTAATGCTTTAAACCCTGACCAGTCTAATTCAGTCCCAAGAATTAGTGGATGGGTGAGGCAAGGACTAACCACCACCTCCATTCTATGCTTTTGTCCCTGGAATTTGAGTTGTCATGGGCACCAGAGGAAACTCATGCATGCACACATCTCACCTTCATCAGACATGCCAAACACCAAAGCCTTGCACTGAATCAGGTTTTGATGGATGGATGTCTGATTACACCCCAAGTCCACCCCATATCAAAATTCACTTTACAGCATTAAATCAGAACATAACTTCATTTACACCAACTCTGAAATGAATCCAATGAACTGTGTAGGAGCAGTATAGCTGAGATAGGTGCAAAAGCCATTCTTTCTTTTGCCAGATGGTGGTGCTGTACCAGCGTGTCACCCTGGGCATCTGGATATCATCATAACTATCAAAACCAACATCCTGTGAAGTTGGAGCCGTATAAAGCAATACGTGGCGAACTTATGACATATTTCCTGTTTGTGTGGTGAGACATATAAATTAATCATTTCACCATCTCAACGCTTTGCAAGATATCAGAAATTCTTTGTAAATCCCTTCACAGTTTAAATCTGATCAACAGATTAGGAGTATTTTGGAAATGAAGCATCTCAAAATGTACAAAATTCAATTCAATCAGGCATAGCTAATACAATGTAGACAAAAATCTGCCTTTCTTTTTGAAGCCCCACATGCCTACCAAATTTGGTGTGTTTAGGTGATATTATATTATGAAATTCTATGCCAAGGCTTAATGTCATACCAAAAACATCTGTCAAAAGGAAGGATATGTGTACCATTTCGCCCATGGGAACTACCTTAAAAATGTCCAAATAAATACTACTACTACTAATAATAATAACAGGGAAAACAATAGGGTCCGTCCTTGCGCTCAGAGTTGCCGGCTGGGCACCGGCTCCCCCGTGACCCCGTAACTGGGAATAAGCGGTACAGAAAATGACTGACTGACAATAGGGTCCTGTGGAGAACCATAATAAAAGCAAAATCTTGGGAGCTGGGGTCCCATCTCCCCCTGGTGGACACTGTAAACATCAATCTACTATCAAACAGCAGTCTTGCATGTGGGGATTTACTATCTCACCCAAGTTCCCTACCTCCCTAGTGAAAAAAAGTAGCCTCAGGTATACAAAACTAATACTAAAGGGTACCTGCAGCCACACTACTGATCAGTGCACTTAGAGTGGTAAAATGAAGCAACTATTTTTTGTACTTAGTTAACTTTAATTGTACAAAAATGGTACAAAAGCCTACATTTAATAAAGTGCATTCAAATGTGCTGAAATGGAACTATTTTAAGTAGACTTTAAACATATGACTGCATATACTATTATACTATTTATTTTTATGATTTAATTTGAAAACATTTCAAACAAAAGTTGAAAGATATGAAGATATGAACAAAATAATAAATTCTGTAATATATATATATATATATATATATATGTAAGTCCACTGTGCAGGACTTATGTCATTCCCAAGACGAATTGACGCTGTATTGGCCACAAAAGGAGGCTCTAAAATGACAGGTGTTTCAGTTTCATTGTCTAACCCCTGTGTATATATATATATGTCACAAAAGATTTTGAGGAGCCAATTTATTGAAAACAACAATATAACTGAAATAGGCTGTTCAGCAGCTGATCAAAAGT
>JAOVVG010000018.1:19446463-19470710 GCA_028566375.1 Leptodoras nelsoni
ATTCACCTACCTGCATGTCTTTGGACTGTGGGAGGAAACCGGAGTACCCGGAGGAAACCCACGCGAACACGGGGAGACCATGCAAACTCCACACAGAAATTTCCCAGGTCGCCCCACCCGGGGATCAAGCCCGGGTCCTTCTTGCTATGAGGCAACAGCGCTATCCACTGCACCACCGTGCCGCCCTACCGAGCCAGCGTGTCGCCCAATTTTTCTTTTTATATTTACAAAATGCAGTTAGGTTGGTCAGTGAAAACAATTAAAATGTTTTAAAGTTTTTAGTTTGTCCCAAATTTTTGGAAAACTTTTTTTCTGGAAAAAAATTTCTGGGTTTGTACACAGGCCACTCATCACTTTTATAAATGTGGGCATGTCACAAGTCAGTGAAAGGTGATTTTTGTTCCATATAAACCTTCATTTGCCAGCTGCTAAAGTATTGGCATGTAAGAGGCAGATATTGAGAGTGAGTAAATAATGAACTAGTGATAAGGCTCTCAAATGATTCATTTATAAAAAACGCAGACACAAATGAAATGTCCTTTGATTCATTTGACTCGTTATAAAGGTGTAAGCCGGAAACTAATCGAATTCTGGCGATTATTCTTAATAGTTTGTCTGAAATGAATTTATCACTGAACGGCTCTTTATGCTTTTATTGTGTTGAATTATTGTGAATCGAATGAATCATAACTCGAAGTAATCGATTCACCTAAACGCCCAAATCAAGAGAATCGACTCACATGGCTATAATGAAGTCTCGCTCGAGTATGAGGACACCAGTGTAATGGCGCCATCTAGCGGAATTTTATGTAATCGCGTGTTTTTTTGTGTGTGTGTTTTTTTTTTATTTCAAGCAACTTGAAATCACTAAAACCAAACAGAAAAAACTCAGGAAAACAAACTAACCTCGCAAATAAGGTAATGATTTATTTCACCTTTTGGAATCTGGAATATTAAGATAATATTGACAACCTTACAATGTTGTACAAGCCACAACACCCAGGCGTAGAGAACTGTGAGCTTTGGAAATATGATCATATTAATAAAAGTTCCTCACAATAAAATAAAATCATGACATCTGTAAAAAAAAAGTGTAACAATGGAATAGCTAAAGCTACAACACAGTGAACAGAAAGCTGAACCGCACCGAAAGCCTGCACTACAGCTTTATGTCAATATATGAGAAAACGTTCAATGCAGTTACAATACACACTGACCCCATAACATATACATAACATAACATAAAATAAAATAAAGGCATAAACATGATAAATTAAGATTTTAAAAAGCATAGTGCATAATGAGGTAATAAAATCAGTATTGCTTTGGATTTAAATCACATGGTCAATTCTTTTTGTATTTGGATTAAGGCAATACATTGTTGCATTGTGACAGTTTTAAACCAAGCGGCTTGTATGGTTGTGTGTAACGTTTCCACAAGTAAACACAAAGCAATAGCAAAAGGACTTCGAGAAAAGATTTTGTTCTTATGGCATACTTCTTTTAAAATGTTCAAAAACACCTTAACTGGATAGAGCAAGTCCAGAACCAACACCTTAAGTGATAATGATGCTATAAAAAAAACTCCTGACCTTTTAGTAGTCTCAGAAATATGTTTCCTATAAAGTGTCATTTATTAATGCTCTATAACAATAACGCGGCACCTGAACCACCCTGAACCACACAGTCCCCACCGTGTAAACTTAATAATTTGAGAAAAATAAAACCTGATCTCTGAGTCTAGCTGTTAAAAACCACGCATCTTTAGAGACACGGAACGGGAGATCAGTAGCAGTAGTAGAGCTGCGAGCGCAGGCTTCTGTAAGAGTCCTCAGGTTGCTCGCCCTCAAACAACATGGCATCGGGCATCAGCGCTCCCTCCAGAGGCTCTGGCTGGCAAAACTCCACCACAAACTCCTCCTCGGCCTCCAGCAGCGTGCGAGTCCAAGCCTTCATGTCCAGTCTACCATCCACACCTCCGTACTCCTGCGGCAGCACAGATCGCGGGATGACCCGGTGCAGAGATGACAGGTTGGAGCCATGCAAGACAAACTGGAGTAGTGGACAGTGGAGACATTAGCACCAGGAGGTGACTAAAACACTGCAAGTCATAATGAGTATGAAGAAAATGAAGATAATCAATTTGAATCAGTTACCCTTTCAGCCATCTTCTCCTTCAAAAACGGCTTTATTATTGCAAATATTCCCTTAAAAATGCGAGGCTCGTTTATGATATTGACTGCCTTTATTCTGATTGGAAACCCATCCTGAAACATAAAATGATCTAATCAGGGCAACTAGTTATAAAATTAATAATAACAACAACAATAATAGTAGTAATAGTAGTAATAATAAATGGGACTCTTAATAATAAGCTGAGAGCACAGACTTGCCTGCAGAATGCTAACCACTTTCTTTGCCAGTAGAGGACCGGGGTTGGAGGCCTGAGACAAGCCGACTCCAGTGTAATCCACCAGGATGACGATCCCGTTCACTTGGGTCTCCTCGGGTTGAATCAGCTTTTCCAACGTCAGATAAATGGCTCGAATATTGTCCACAAACGGATAGTCATTCGGTGTCCATTTCCCTGTCACCACAACAATGCGAAAGAAGTAAATGTACTATTCCACATTTAATGGTGATATCTCTACTCAACACACTACAGATATGGCTCAGCCTGGTAGTTAAACAGGATTCAAGGTTTATTTTGGGAGATGGCTCTGAATAATAGATAAAAATAAGCCATCTGTAAAAATATATCACAGGTATTTGCATTGCATGGAAAAGCAAACGTTTGCTAATGGACCTTAATACATCACAGAGGCACAAGAGGCAGTACGAAAAAGTTTTAGATTTCCAAACGTTACTTTACCAACTAAATATTAAATTATACACAGAAATGTTTGTATGTCAGTAATGACAGTAGCACATTACATGTGTTTTCTACAAAAGCAGAATGAAGGCTGCTGGGTTTTACATGCAAAAAAAAAAGAAAAGAAGAAGTAAGTGTGACACAGTCAAAGTCTCCAGAAGAGCTGTGGCAGATTCTCCGAGACGCTCAGTAAGACTTACCAGCTCATTACTGTACAGTATGATGCAAAGAACAGCAAAGACGCCGAAGATGAACAACGAGTTATAGTAGAAACAACGAAGATGTTTCTACTATAAAGTGCAGTAAACAGTAATAAACTAAAGGAAGTCCATATATGGTGTGACTTTTTCTTAAACAGTGTTTACTTTATACGGAAATTAGCTGGTAAGTTTTACTGAGTGTCTTGGAGAATCTGCCACAGCTCTTCTGGAGACTTTGACTGTCACACTTACTTCTTTTATTTGCATGCAAACCCCAGCAGCCTTCATTATTCTTCAGCCTTCGTTTTTTGTCTGAAAAGTGCTCTGTTATGTAATGTCTTGCTTTCGTTACTGACATACAAGCATTTTGTTTTTCAAACATTTCATATCCTGCATGGCTGAAAGACTCTTGACATCATTAACATTAAGTCTGTATCAGCGTACCTGGCCGTAAGCAGAGAACGTAGCGGCCTTGAGGATCAGGTCTGGGCAGGACGGTAAGGAAGCCGAGCTCGAGTACGTGCTTGACCGAGGAGGGCTTCAGGTCCTGGAAGACTTCAGGCCAGGCCCTCCTGCTGCTGTGGTAGTTGAGGAGCAGCTGCAGCGCCCGGTCGTAGTCAAACTTTCTGGCCCGGAGGAAGCGTAAGAGGAAAGCGTCATCCAGCCGTGTTCTCAGGCCAGAATGTTCCTTCAGGATCATGTCTCGCAGAGCTTGGACATCCCGGAGACGCCATTCTGGTTTCTCTTGTAGCTCCTCTCGTGCCTTGGCCTCCAAATCCGGGGTTAGAGTGCAGACGTAGATGGGTGGAGGAGCTGCAGGGAACCACACGCCGGCCATCACGTCTGCTGAAGGGCCGGGATCAGTGTGGCCATTCTGATGTGCCATTGGCTTCCTGCACGTGTCTGAGAACAGAAGGCAAAGCTCGAAACATGGCAACAAACTACAGAGCGAATGTGAACGGATCCCCTCTGTTCCACAGGAGGCACTTAAATGGAAGAATAGTTAAGTTAATAATGTGATCTGTTTCATTTCTTTCTTTCTTAATGTGTGTCTGGCATTAGAAGGTAAAGCTTAGTCTCAGAAAGACTGACAGGGATGAAAAAGAAAAGAAAAGACTCTTTCATCATTGCCTTTTTCGTCTGTCAGATTCTTAGCCACTGGTAACCCGGGGTACCTTGGTGTGACACATGAGCTAATTAAATGGGAAGCATCTCAAACAGGGGGAGATCATGATATGAACATTTGCAAGCTCGAAATAATAAAACCGGGCGTGAAACAGTTTTATCACACTGCCACTCCGCTGCGACTTTCAGTAACTGTGAATAAGAACATACAGTCAAGATTTAATTAGCCAGAAGCTAAACTCTGCTGCTATAGGTAGCCGGCTAACATGAGCTCCTCCAGTCTCTTTCAGGGTGAGGATGCCGTGGCAGGCTGCACATTCCTATAGTCATTACACTTATATTGTATAAAAAATTGACAAACACAAGAGCACTCGGTTTAATTTTTTCACACTTTTTTTGCACAGGAAATCGATTTAAACGACCATGAAACCGATTACAAAACAACTGCAGTGATAACTGACCTGCTAAGCAAATCCGCAATCAGTTCCGTGTACAGAAGCAGCGCGCACTCTGATTGGCTAGCCTGTAGCACCTGAGCGATGACGTCACACAAACCTGGGTTGCCATAGTGGGTGAAAATCATTTTTACAAACATCATTCGTTTAAATCTGTGTATATTCTCACTGCTCGAGTATTAAGCCCTGTATAATTGTGATTATTTATGTACTGTATAACACTACGGTACGTGACAGGACTGTGTAAAATTGATATGTCAATATTAAGAATGTTTATTTGAAGTTAAAAAAAGTCGTTAACATCTTTATATATGTTACATAAATATACGAGTTATTACCTCATTATATCGACTTATATTTAACATCATACAGTCTATTAATAGGACAAGTGTATAATCTCGAAATAATTTATTCAGTAAAAATAAATACATGAAGACTTGATGACAAAATATCTTGAAATAATAAGCTATTAAGTCAAAATGATGCAATAGTTTTTAACATGTCACAGTAACAGAGCACTTCCGGGTTTCTGTGGAAGTCAACAGGAAGCAGTCAGCAAAGTGTTGTTTAAAATATGCACATTGATGCAGGTTCATGAGAAATTTTTAAGAATTCATTTCAATGCTGTCCCAAGTAATTTCAGTAACATACTGCTGGACTTTATAAGTGCCTAGATGAATGCTTATTAAGACAGGAGTAGAACATGATGGCAGTGATAATTAGTGGTGTGGTTCTGTGATTATTTTCCTAAGAACACTTTCTGATGTGTTTTATTAATCTTATACCACAACAATTTGCCAACAGTTACATTCTTTTAATTGATTACTTAACAGCACATACATTTAGCCATTTCTACTTGATATTTAATGTTGTAGAACATCCATGAAACAAATTAGTTCTTGTTACTACTGACAAATAGGTCTAGTTGTTCCTTCATCAGCCTTTCTCTCTCTCTCTCTCTCTCTCTCTCTCTCTCTCTCTCTCTCTCTTAGTATGGCAAAAAAAGAAAGAAAAGAAAAATGCATCTTGTCATCTATCCTTAAGGCATGTCTGCGGTGGAAGCTGTAAAAAAGCATTAACACCTGAGATTCCTTCCATAAATATTAAACCATCTTTTTTAAAACAGAAATATATTATATACTATATATTTCAAGATATTAACCTTTATGTGTTTGTCCTTCTGTACAAAAATCAACAATGCCGTGGTATAATGACAACTGACTGTTCGGTTTGTTATATAGTCAAACAGAAAATAACTATAAACCTTCTGCCTTTGTTGCATCCTTTCGTTTGGTTTGAATGTTGTTTAAGGGTGCCAGGGTCATGTGAGCCAGAGATAATATTAGTTATAATATTAGTAGTGCATATATGGTTTAACATTTAACATGGTTTAAACCATGAAGCTTTCTTTCGTTCTTCACAGTTGCATAAATGACAAATAAATATTAAAACCTCACAGCATTATAAGCAGTAAAATATGACAAATGTCTAATTCTTTTTCTTAAATTATAAAATGTAACCAACCTTTTGCTTTGCCTGTAATCATTAGTAATACACCAAAGCAAACATATAAGCCAGGTCCTGTGAGGGTATGTCTGTGAGTTTCATTATTTCCTGATATGTACTATATAGCCTGACTTCACTCATTTCATTAAACAAAATTCACAGTTACTGTTTAGAATGATTGGTGTCTGATTGAAGACATTTTGCCACGCATTGGATGCCAATCCAGAAATGAAACACCTGGTAGAAACTACACCTTAAGGTGTTACAAGAAATTTTGGACAAACAGTTCAAGGCCAGCTGTGTGCTCATGCTGACAGAAACCCAATGAGTTATTAGTCATTAAAGTGTAAGCTCATTAATGCATGACAGATAAGGCCGGTATTATCCTCTCGCACTAGCTCTGCAGATTTCAGAAGGAAGGCGTCTGGTTATTTCTTGTCCTGGATCTGGAATTTGGTTTATGACATTTATCAGTTTCTACGCACACGCCCTAGCACTAGAATCCTTGACCATGATCTGCCACGTAGGCTCCCACTTTTATCATCCCGTTTTAAAGCAGTTTTACTGCCTGAGAAGATTAAGAGATTAGATGACTTCTCATGTGTCAATATGTTTAAAATTGGATTTTTTTTTTTAATAAATAATTTCCCAACATTAAAAAAATTAGATTATCATAATCTAAAAATTAACCATTTATAAAACAAACCTTGCTGAGATGGAGTGAAACGCTTAGTTGCTTAAGGATTTTATAATTACATGGTGACATATTAATTAAGCATCTGGTGTATAAATTAACAAGCACCTAATGGAAAGAAATGAATAGGCTGAAGGTGTTTGTGTAAAAATATAACCTTGATATTTAATGTAAGTTTGTAAGTAAGTAATGCAAGGCCCAAGTCAACTTTCATTTCAAGCTAGGAATGTGCAGCGAGGCACTTTTTTCCCCCCAAACCGCATACTGTATCCTAACACAGTGTTTCAGTTGAACACTTACACACTCATATGGCTGTCAGCTTAAGCAGTGACTTATTTAAAAAAAAATACTTTCACCAGTACACTGGGATAGTCTCATGAATAAAAATATATTGCTTCTTAGCAATGGAGTAATGGGGTAGAAGAGGACATTTAAACATTTTTTTTCTGTCTCTAAACAGACTTATATAGTGGACTTTTGGAACTTGTCACAACAAATATAATTAAAAGCTAAAACATAAAGCATGAGATGTAAATTTTTCGATGATACATCAACAAAACAAATACAAACAGCTCATGAAGAGCAGTTTATCCAAATTGTAAGCTTGTAAGGCACAAACAGTGTAGCCTATTCCTAAGTACTTTAAAAATCATGCATATTAACTCAGTCATTAAAATACTGTACAACATACACATCTGATTTTGTTTTTGCCAGATGAAAGGCCTGTTGTAACATTTATTTAATCTTTAATATAATAATAATATTAATATAAACTAATTCTCCTTGCTGACATGTTGAAATATGAATTTCTCCTAGGGGAGTATAAATATGTACCGCTACAAAAAAAATCAGCTTATAAGTCAGGTTGTTTGAATACATAAAAAACCCACAGTAGATATACTGTACAATCCTGAGGTTTCTGGTCTTTTGGTCTACATGTCATTATCCATGACTGATGGTTTCATTTGTTGCTCACTGTAATGTTTAAAGAAAAAAAAACCCAAATGTACTTTATATTATACCACTTGCAAATGCTCCTTCCCAGGGCAAATGGTTTACCAATAGACCAATGGAATTTTAATGGATGCTTCAAAATTATAACTAGTAAAACATGCTGTACTACATTTTCCAGGAATCTCTGAAGCAAACCAGTTGTCCATGGCTAATTTGTTTTAGGATGTGGGTTGTTTTTTTTTGTTGTTGTTTGAGATGGTCAGATGCTCTCTTGCTTGGTAATTGTCGGTTGAGGAATGGCTGTCGGCTGTTTAGGGACCGTAGCTATGACGCCCTGGGCCAGTTTGTAATGCTCAGAGCTGGAAGCTGATGGAGGAGATGGGATTGGAGTTTCAGGTGTGGCTGTGGGCACAGAAAGTATGGAGATCCATTAAAGATATGCCAAAGGTTCCACAGAAAAGCATTGCAAGCATATGCATCAAGAGCTCTGAAATTTCTAAAGGCATTAGAAAGTGTAAGAGAGAATAACAAGGGCTTTTTGAACCAAGTAAGCCTGATTAGTTCACAAAAAGGATTACTACAGGAAGCCTGTATGGCTCCACTGTACACAGGAAAAATAGTGACCAGTAAAAATGTGCTAGGGAACCTTATAACAAAGGCATAGCATCAAGAACTTACACATTTGTCCATTGTGAATTGGAGTGGCCATGCTGGTGGTCACAATGACATTGTTGCTGAGGTGCTCATGGACCAGGTGTGGATGCAGAGATGGAGGTGCATGGGCAGCCTCATTAGCAGAACCTATAAAAACCATGAAAAACATGAAAATGTCAAGGCTACCTCAATTAAGAGTACAAATAAGTCTGATAAGTTTCCAGTCTTCTTATTATTACCTCCAAGAAGCATCTCCTGCAGGAGGTTGTCGATCTTGGCCATCCCGAAGAGCTTAACAAACTGGATTTGCTCAATCATTTGCCAGGTGATGCTCTGTAGTGTGGGTAACAGAAGCAGCAGCTCGCCGAATCGTCCCCGTGAGTCATACTGTCGGTCATTGATATAGTCTTCTAAACTGACCTGCACCTGATAACGCATTCGCTTGATCTTGCTCGGATCACTCAGACCTTTGGCATCTGTGCAATGATGAGAGAATGTGAATGTAGTTAATTGTGACTTCATTTTTAATATTTAAGAGCTGGGATTTATACATGTACTTGAACATGATTTCCAAATGATGCTCATTTCTGGGATCTTATAGCTACCTGGATCAAAGAATACAATGGCCTTCAAACAGGCATATTCATTATCATCTATTTGGAGCTCCTGGAAAGGAAGGACCAACTCATCAAGAATCCTTACTGCTACCCGACTCACTTCCAACTCGGGGCAGTTCCGAGGAATTATGTGGTCATTACCTAGGGAAAGCAGAATCACACACAACCTTTAAAATGTGCATAAAATCCAGTACCAATATAAACAGTCCAATTCATGGTTCAATGCGAAAAACTTTACCTAATAGCAGAAGGTCCTTGTAAAGCATGGAGCGCTTGGCAGCTCCAAGCAGGAGATGTTCTCCAGCATGAGCTCGTAACAGAGCCACCTGAAAAACGGACAAGACACAAAAATGTCCAGTTCATATACTATCCACAACCTATACATTTTCACACCTCTTTTAAATGCTGTAGAAGTACATTGAATGAGAATAGTCAGAAACTTGGGGAGGAGGTCTTTAAATAGTTATGAATTAAAAAAAAGGTTAGAGCTTATATCATCAAATCAGAGGTTCTCACAGATTTTAGGCAAGGAGCTGAGAAACTCTGTTTGGAAGAAGATGCAGTTGAGCAATGTCCACAAATCAGTTACTACATCCTGGTGCTTACATTGTTAATGATTCTGTAGGTCTTAAGGAGCATGTAAGTTTTCAATCCAGCTCATCACTTTCTAACCAGAGACATCAAAACACATTAACCACCAGCACTTCAGATTCCCCTGACCCCAACTCCCTACTCCTCCTATCTCACTATTAGGCCTAAACCTTTTAAACATATTTTTGGTTAAAAACTGACAAAGTCCCAGCTGGTGCTTTGTTGCACACCTTCCATTATTATCTATGAGATCTTTCGCCATTCATAAAAAAACCCCTTGCCTCGATTAGATACCAAATAATCTTTTTTTCATAGTGTTGCAGATTCTTGCTTTTAGTCTTACCTGGTCATCCAGTGGGAGGTCGCAGAAGGCTGGGATATATTTAGCCCACTCTACCAATACCAACAGTTGCTGCTTCATCGATTCACACACATCTGTAATGGTGGCTATCTTTTTTGTTCTGATGTCACCGTTCATGATTGGACCTGGAGAGGAGATCTACAGCATAGCGAAGGTTCATGTTAAAACTTATGTTCAACCATATAGTTAATGATATATCGTCTTTTAAAGAAAATGAGCCAACCTGTCTGGAGAGGACATCGGCTTGGATGAGTGCACTTATGGAAGGGAAGCTGCTGTCCTCGTAACTGGACCTTCTGGTACTGATTCGGTCTCTTTCGTTCTGTACAGCTATGCCAAAGAGAACACATTAGTGAATAACTTAAATCTTTAGTCACTTGAGGTGAGGAAGAGCTCATCACAAATATTCAATCACAGTGATGAGTCAATCTCAACCAACCAGTCCACATAACATAGGGAGGTGGAGTACATTAGCATTGCCACTATTAGTCAAGAGGGAAAATGCTCAAGGTTGGCCTGTTTATCAGTGTGCAATTATGATGCCTCGGAACTGTTTGCTCAGCACGAGTTGGCCATAGACTTCAGCGCATTGTAGAGTGAACATTAACAAGTCTGTCTCACTCGGATGTTGCAATATACTCTGCAGAGCAGGCTTCTCTCAGTCCCACAAGGCACATGAGCTTGCTTTCAGTCTTGTTTTGCCATCAGAGCTCACAAAACAGCATAAAAGTGGTGCATACCTTCTTTTTTCATTCCGGCCCGAAAGCATTTCTTAAGCCTGCAGTATCTACATTGGTTCCTCTTGTCTTTATCCACGATACATTGTCTGTTGAACCTGTAAACACAAGGAGCACTAGATTTAATAGACTTATTTTGGATTTCAAGGAAGATATAAGTAAAAGAGATCTGACAAAGGTTGATTGGAAGACATTCAATATAGTAATCTATTACTGGCCTGCATGAGTACATGTGGTTTTTGCGAACACTGCGTCTGAAGAAACCCTTGCAACCATCACAGCTGGAGGCTCCATAGTGTTTTCCTGTTGCCCGGTCACCACAGATAGCGCACAGTGTCCCTGTGCCCAGGTGGTTGGCAGCATTCAGGTTGGCGCCTTCAGCTGGTGAGGAGTCTGAAACAGAAGAAATTTAGAAATGCTTAAAGAAAATTTCTCCATTGGATATGTATTTCTCTAATATTAAGATGTGCTTCTACTTAAACTTTAATAAATTCATGTTTAGGTTGCAAGAACACGCTGACTTCATACTTTCTGTATTTATACCACTAGCATTGCTTGAGGAGCAATAATCTTACTATATACATATATATGCATGGTTAAATACAAGGCACACATTTATTCATAATTCCTATGCATTGATCAGCCAGGTCTGTTTCTCTCTATCAGATACTCAACTAATAAAAGGAAGATTTTCTGGTCCTAAGATAGATAATAGAAAAGCAATGGACAGAGGACCATGGCAAGGCAACAAACTGGCTTTAAAAAAATAATTAGTTAGGTGTAAATCATTGTGGTGCAAATAAAGTGTAACAGTGTTTGCTTCAGTGTTTGCTCTAGTCAGCCAGCAGTGATTATTGCTGAAATCTGCACCAAGCAAAAGAAATATGTTTAAATAAATATTCATGGATGCAGAAGTAGACTATAGAACTGAAGTGGAGGTTTTAAAAACATTTAGGACAAAATACGCAACAAAGTAGTCAAATGGGCAAAATGATTTTTAAGAAGTATCACCACAAATGATTAATGATTTAAAGGAAAAAAGTGTTCGCAAAGGAGCTCTGAGTGATTGCATTAAAGCCAAACATGGCAAATAAATGTCTTCAGTTGATCAAAGGGAATGATAGCCCTGTTAATTGACTCCTTTTGAACTGATTCCTTCTCTGAGTAGAGAAGAACATATGACATTTGAAATTTTGAAATCATGTTCATCACCATTTAAACACAACTAATCAGTGGGAAAAAAAGTAGTGATAAATGCACCAATAAATAGCTATTTAAATACACTCAGTAGTGTATTAAATTGAAGTTGAAAAAGATGTTCAAACACAACCCAGAAATGAATACATACATTAAATCAAGATGCCGGATTGAGTTAATGGAATCAGTTAGATTTCCCATAAAAATATGCCATGGGAGAATAAAACACTAAATGGTTCAGTGACATCTACACTCAGGGTCCATTTATCTTGCATGTCAAACATCCCTGGAAATACTACTCTGAACAGACATCTTATCCTCAACCGACCAACTTCAGGTAAGAAGAGCTGGATGGAATCACGTTGGGATTTCTGGCTGTGCAACTCTTGGGATGAAACACAATCCTAGCTTGCCTACAAGACAGAGCTTGTAGCTATAATCTCTCCCCAAACTCCTTGCATTTCAGTCTCATATATATATATATATATATTCTGCTCTGCTGTCACAATTACAGTCAGTGTTGAACATTCAAAATAAGGTACTGCAGGCACACTGCACACCTTGAGTCATCCTCAAAAGTCTATAAAAGAGTGTGAAACTCATTAAACCTCATCATCCCACACTTGACCAAACATTCACTAACTAATATAAACTCAGAGGACTCAAAGTTCAGCTGGGAGGAGGACTTACCTGTGCTCATGGCGAGCACTTGCATGTTCTCAAACTCCAGGGTGGTGTAGGCCGGGTCCAGGGCATCGCTATAGTCTGCCATCTCCATGTCTGCTAGTGCTTTGGACAAACGCATTCTCAGCTACCTGACACTGGGGGCAAAGACTTGTGCTCTTCAGTGGAGTTTGAACCCCCCCCCCCCCCCTTCTCTTAGAGCAAGCCCCACCCCCTTAGAGAGGTAGACACCTCTGAGTGACATGGGCCATGTCCTCTAGAGCAAAGATGAAACTGACTTTGATTGACAGGTCAGACCTTCCCACTCCAGGCCACGGCCAGTTCTGGAGTGGGGTGGCCCATAAGTTAATCATTTTCTTGCTTTTCAAGTACTAAATCAGAATTGTTTTTTAGATATGAACAAACACGTTATCTCTATCTCTCTCTCTTTCTCTCTCTCTCTCTCTCTCTCTCTCTCAATATCCGAAAGGTTTAGCAACTTCATGACTGGGTGCTAGTACATCCCGTTCCTGTTATGTTGCTCTAGTTACATTTGTTGGCCTTTTACACCAATTCAGTCCAGTTGTCAAATATATACCTTGTATTTTTACTTCACTATGGTCCTCATCAAATGCATAGAATACAATCACAGATGTAAATGATACCTAATATTCTGATTAAGTGAATAAGAAAGTTTTATTAAGTTGCATCATATTATGTAGTCACTAAATTCAGACTGAGAGGCAGCCAGTCTTGTTTGCAAGAATCTGTTTGTTAAGTCTCTGTTAATTCTTACACAATAAACAACAGCAGTGACTCTTGCAAGCAGCAAATTGGGATCTTTATGTAAAAGACCTCATTGTTCACTAAAAGCCCGTATGCACATGATCTGTAATTTTGGGTCCAACTATGGAGAATATTATGCTCAACATTATGCTAAACTTCATCATTATTAATAAGTAGTGCTCTGACTGGCCTACTGGTTTAAGTCTAACTACTGGACTAATGACTGCGCTATTTGTCTAAGCTGGGGTCTGCTGTTGGGGTCAACTGGTGGCCCATATCCTGGGTGCAATCCAAATCAATTATTTCCCCTTATAGATCAACCAAGTTGCTATAAAATATATATATTGTATCAGAGCTGTTAAATATATCTAAATAAATATATTACTTTAGTTTTCTAAACCTGAACTAGTTCAGACCATCTGTTGCAGTTTTTCCAATCACATTCATTTATGTAAATTATTTTGTTGAAGGCAGTTCATCGGACCAGAGACTAGGTGTATTGTTCGAGAGATTATTTCAAAAGCGGGAGCACCTTCACAGAGTTTCATGGTCATTTCATTTTGTTTACCTTCTCTGGATGACAAAAAACTAATGTTTAAAGATGAATGAACAGAGAAGTACTGTATGTGTTAATTCCCCACTTCAAGTTCAAAGCAGATGTGTCTCATACACCGTAGTGCTAGTCAAAAACATCATGCAGCAAACAACAAACTAGAACCACCATTTCTTATATACAGTCTGTACTACTTGTTAATGGTTCAGCTTTACACACTTCATGTTATGTAGTTGTACATGTGAGTTTAAATAAATAGCCCTGGTCTAAGTGGTCTTGTAGTGGGCCTTAGTCCTTGTCTATTTGCTGAATGTAAAGTGATGTAATGTGATTGATAAAAGTAATATGACCTGATCAAGGAACATAACAAGCTAGAAACTTAACAGTTCACTTACTATTCAGGACACAGTTTCCCTAAACCGATGTATCTTTCATCTTAAGTACAGTAGATAATAGTGTTGCTCGAATTAACAGTGACACAGTCTTTACAACCCTATGATAACCTTATGATAAAGACTTCACCACTGTTACTATCCATAAACCAGGTTGCAAATGATGTCATTTTGAAATACATTGCATTGCATTATCATTACATTTTAAATGCTGACATGCAGGGTTGGTTTAATCTAAGGGGAAAGTATTGGTTGGGCAAACAAGCACAGCAAGTGCATAAGTGTAAGGGCATGGGCAAACACAGGAAGGATATATTTGTAGAAGGGAAAGTGACAGTACAAAGCGATGGGTCAATGTTCCCCAGATCAGAGAGTCAACAAGGGCAGTAAATGTACTATCATGAATCTCATCTACTTCTACACACACACACAGATTTTGTCTTACTATACTTGTGAGGACCTTCCATTGACATAATTATTACTGCAGCTAATTAATGCCAACCCTAACCCAAACCCTAACCCTAACCTTCACCTCAGTAACAAAAAGGCAACTTTTATTTATTTATTTATTTATTTTTGTTAAACACCACAACAAAAAACACTTTCCTTATGAAGACCAGGAAAATGTCCCCACAATTTCAAAAATATCAGATATTCCTATCCTTGTGTGGACATTTGCTACCCACAAAGATATGAAAACATGGTCTTACACACACACACACACACACACACACACGTCACAAAACCCACAGTCGAGCCACATGCTAACCGAGTGAACTAACTAAATGCACAGTGAATTCGGTGCCAACTTTGGGACTGGCCAATCACTCCACACACTCCACTCCAGTACACGTCATTGTTTAGTTAATGTCATGATGCATATGTGCATCTCTGTATTGGTTTTAATTATTAAATTCATCAACGACTCTGGTTTGATGGTATGGATCATGAATTTGTATTACCTTGCCAAATTCTAGTTAAAATGATGCAGAAATGAGGCAGACTGAATTAGCCGTGTTGTTTGGAGTAGCCTGGAAAACACCTAAACTTACTAGCAAACTGACATTTAGATATGGACAAGGAACACATTATGCGATGTGGACTATATAGAATTGTACTGTGGGTCATGTGTTAAAAAGCCAAGGGCAGTCTGATGTTTT
Source organism: Leptodoras nelsoni (assembly GCA_028566375.1). Taxonomy (NCBI): domain Eukaryota; kingdom Metazoa; phylum Chordata; class Actinopteri; order Siluriformes; family Doradidae; genus Leptodoras; species Leptodoras nelsoni. The sequence continues at coordinate 19,461,981 of JAOVVG010000018.1, forward strand.
GTAGCATGCAGCATATGACAATAGTAGTAAAGCAACTTCTAGCAAACAATATTGGTAAACCTCCTATGAGTTTTATATCAAGTGCTTTCAAGATTTTATACAGTCCATCTATGCAGACACAGATTTAAACCCACTTTGTCATCTCTATGCATTATGCCAATCTAAAAGTATCTTTGAAAATCTCTTATTTGCTCAAGAGCTTTGCTCCAACCACACTGACAACTAACCTGATGCAGATAAATAATAGGGCAAATCAGTGACTCACACTGTGCAAATCTTATCTGGCTTACCATTATAGACTTTATCATAACCCATGTTTCAGCGTTGTATGATCTCTTTCTGATGGCCATGAAAGCCTCTATAAAACCTAATCCACAAGGTTATGGCTGTCTCTGTCACATGCAAAGTCAAGTTGTTCTAACTAGTCAAGTCTAGCATGCTATCATTAGCTATTACATTGAGGAGAGCAAGTAATCCTAGTAAATCTATGCTTTCAAATTTTGTTCAGATTTTGTAAAAAAACTAGCAACCTGCAAACGGAGAACACGTAAAGTTCCACATAGGCTCTCTGAGGTAGCTTAATACAAGATAAATATAATATTCACAAAGTATAATTCAGGTAATTATAGCTATTTTTCTCAAATTAGAGATGCTGCTTCATGGAATAATATGGAAAAATGTTTTTATGGCTACTGGTATGATTCCTGATTGGGGCTTTAAAAGAATGAATAATTATAATAATATAACTAGACACCTAACTAGACATGTAATGTTCTTATGCATTTGAAAGACTACTGCAGCACTTCTCAAACCTTTTGTAAAGTTTTTGTAAATAGATTTCACAGACCCTCTCGGCAAACATTTATTTCATGAAAATGATTAAATGTATGTACTGGTGTTCTGACAGTTTTCTATTCTTGAAATTCCAAGCAGCAGGTGAATTGAATAACATTGATTATCTTGTTCTAATGACACCTGTCAAGGGGTAGGATAAATACGATAGTAAGTGAATAGTCAGTTCTGGAATTTGATGTGTTGGAAGCAGGAAAAAAGGGCAACTATGGATCTGAGTGATTTTGACAAGGGCCAAATTGTGATGGCTAGACGACTGGGTCTATCAAGCATCTTTCAAGGTGTCAGTGTGTATGAGGCTGTGTAGCTGCAGACCGGTCAGAGTGCCCATGCTGACCCCAGTCCACTGCTGAATATTGGTGGATATACACATCTCAGCCATAATATTGAAACCACCTGCCTAATATTCTGTAGGCCTCCCTACCAAAACAGCTCTGACCTGACTAGGCATGGACTATTTTTAAGCTGAGATTTGGAATTTGGATTTTAAACCCATTAAATTCAAAGTAATAGTCAAACAGGCTAATAAATTTAAGAACATAATAGTTAATATAACTTGGTAATAATATAACCCTGGTAATGGTGCAATGCTTCATGGACCCTCTGTGATCCTGAGGCCCCACTTTAAGAACAGCTTTTTTTTAGGACAAGATACTATGGCTGCCTTTTGCCTTTTTTAATAGTCCATCAACCAAGCAACAAGTGAATTATCCACTCCATCATCAATCAATCACTTAATGTTCTTCATTCTCAGGGAGCTTTAAAGACTCTTGAGTGAATGTAATTGATTTAACTTTTATCCCATTCTTCAGTGATTACATTACTCCCAGCTCAAAGCCAAGCTGTTCACTAAACAGCTTTTTCCATCTTATATATAAGCTTCCAGATGGGCCAAAAGACCCATTTTTAACAAACGGAGCTGACATGCAACAAAAGGTATATTTTCTGTTCCATCTAATTTGATGCACATGCACTCACAGTATGGAGATGTACTTTGAAACTCATTAAGAAGGACATCCAGAGGATCTCTCCTTCCATAATAGTTCCCTGAGTATGATATGAGGCTGCTATGTCATGTCCATGTCCTATAATCAGTCACCCATGCCGCCTGGGGCTAAAAGTCAAAGGACTGCTCCGAACTGATGTAACTCCGCTACCTATTTCCCCCTTTGAAACTTCAAACTCCCGTTTGTGAACAAAGTCCTGTCTATCTTCACAATAGGGATCTCCGACCACTGACCAAACTCCATTTGTAACCACTGCCTATTTGTACCTTCTCTTGAATGAGTCTTTTTCATTTCCACTGAACAGGACATGGCAGTAATGCCACGATCTGAATCTCCAATTAATACGGCCTATGTGGAATAACATGCTCTTGGAATAACTGTGGATAACTTTGGGAATATATCGGTTTCTTTGTTTGGACGCCTGAACAGGGTTTATGATGCTTAACCGCCTTGACGGGAATGACAAGAGAATGGAAAAGAGATGGAAATATGCTTGCTCCAGCATGATCTCAGCTCAGTAAAAAAAAGGCAGTGTGGACTCACTGGGGTAGATGGCACAGGTACGTAAGACTAGTGACATGGGGAGACCTTGTCAACAGATTGCTATCTGAAAACCACACAGCTTGTGCAAGCCCCCACGATGAACTTTTGGCTGTCGGAAAGAATGACTTTACTTCATTAGAAGAAATGCAATAGGACATGCAAACTGATTTGATTTTAGTTTTAATCCTTTTATCATGTATTATGAGACTGAAAGAGAGCATGATGAGATCACTGCACACTGTGTACGCTATGAGGACTGATAAGCATGGTCTATGCCCCTCCTCTCAATTAAAACCAGATTAGTGCTCTTCAAAGGGGGCTTGAGTAGTGAAATCAATGATGGTGAAGAAAAAAGAGCAGACTCTGCGAGTATTCAGGTCAGAATAGGTGTCGCCGATAAGACTTTTGCATGTAATCCCATCTGTTAGACAATTGCTCTGTCTAATTAGTAACATCGGGTTTCTCTGTGTATGAAAAAATCAGCAATTCCTTTACAGAGAATTTATTTATAAATTATATAATATATATATTTCCTTAGTAACTTTCTGGACAGAGTCACTGTAGGATAAATTAGAATACTAATCTTTTAATATTTTGGGAAACAGAACCAATAAAGTTAAAAAATATATCAGGTACAAAAAACAGCTTTGAGTTTACATTAATCTGTATTTAGGTGACGTCCAGTTTGGGTTTATATCTGGATGTAGATACAGATATTTGAAATATTAAACAGATACAGAAAAAAGAGAATGTCATTGCATTATTCCCTTATTAGACTATTATTATTTTATTTTTTTAATTAAGAAAGAGAGATATCTTACTTCACTATAAAATGTTTTTATTTGGTCAAAGTAATAGTATGAAAGCCCACACAATATTTCCTATCATTAATTAATAAATCCAAATAAGATTTTTTTTTGTTACTAAAGAATTGAATTAGTAGCCTAAAGGTTCAATGTCCATTAATATTTCATTAGACACCTCTGACAAGCAAAAAAATAAGGCTCCTCTGCTTAGCTCTTCTGGGCATTTCTTAAGAAAATACAAATATAAAGTGTACAAACATAATATCAACACCCAGACATAATATAATCTGTGCCTAGACATAACATCTTATGCTCAATGACCTACCAATACAAAATATAATCTTTTTGCATGCTTTCATAATATAATCATGCAAATGAAAGTGCTTTAAATAATTACTATTCAAAATCCAGCCCATTCTATTATTAGAGTTTACATTTGCTGTTTTATTTGGCCTTGTGGGCAGATATAAAGCAGGGTTTTATTTATCACTGGTGATTTTTCTAACATGTAGGCACCTAAAAAAAATAAATTTTCTGATTCTCAAAGATTCTTCTAAGACAGACGTTTTCCATAAGGATTAACAGTTATCTGTGAAGTTTCCAAAGTCGTTACACATCTTACTATTTGGAGTCTGGGTAATCATAAACCTCTAGGGCCTAATACTGCACCATAAAGTATTTCTGTTTAAGCCTCAACATCCTAGGGTAATAAAGAAATGTGCAAGTGTGGGGGGGAAGGGAAGGGAAAATAGTTCATAGCATAGTTCATCTTGCTTTAGTGTCCCTGGAATTTTGCAGAGATTTGTTTTTCATGAAAATGATGATAAAGATCATCCGAGGTAAAGTTCTATCAAACTACAATTTGCAGCATGTACTGCAAATCAGACTCGCCCTGACACCTTGTAACACTTTAAAACACGTTAAAATCTAAACAAAAAAATCTGTCTGCTCTTTTTTTCTCATAAAACCATAAAAGCCCAAGAAGCTTCCTGAACATCAAATAAGTAAACAATTGCATCAATACACATTTAACGCAATGCTCTTCGTAAATCAATCATGGCCTCCGATAAGATTCTTTCAATTATTAACCGTTGTTTTGCTGAGATTTGAGCTGGCTAAATCTAATTTGCTGGCTCAGGGATACTGAGCGAACACTAATCACTATTTTTTTTTGTCATGAATGAAACAACAACCAAACAGAACCTATGTACAAACACCCTGTTGAAAATCCTGTTGTTGTTGTTGTTGACAGTTTGAATGATTGATCATTAAAGTACAGTATCACTTTGTACATAAGTGTGATGAAGCTCTTTCATTTAACTATAAGCAATTATTATTATTAATAATGTCATTAATTATACTGAGATTTGGTAGCAAGGAGTTTGCTTAATACATTAAATTAACATAATTTACGATATCAGTAGTGAAACATAGGCGATAGTGTTAGCAAAGTAATACATAAAGTATACACCTGTATGAATGAATATTGCATTCATTAAATAACATTGTGTCAGAGCCATTTAGGATTTCTTCATATTAACCACAACAGACTGGTCGATTAAGGCATTAAGACATCATAGTGGTTGTTTTTTAACATTTCTATTTGTGTTTTTACTCAGGAATGGGGAAAAGTTCATTTTCTGGCTTACTGGGTCAATTTCTAAAAATCACAAGGCAATTGTGATGGCTTCCCGCTGCAAAAACAATATGAAAACAAGTGAAACTTGAATCTTGAATGTGGACAAATGTATTTAGTATTCCTTATTTTTAAATTATTGTAAATGAAACATTCAACCTGTTTTTATGTGTGTTTACATAATTGTACCTATTTCTAGAAATAAATACTTGAAATTGCAAGAAAAACCTGCCAATAAAACAAGCTTGAAATGATTAATAGGTTTATTAATCATATGTTTCATTTGTGTGATCAAATAATAGTAAACACTTGATAACTATAACTGTTGTCCTGCTGCCAAGGTATTTTTACTTGCTAAGATGCCATTTTTGCAGTGCTTTATTTATTAAGATCACTTATTCTGCATTAACGCTAAGGTTTATGGTTTGTTAGTACTAATCAATGCAGTAACTAATATTTATTGCACCTTGATGTAAAATATTTCAGCAGGTCATTTAAAATAGCTAATTTATTGAATGGGAACAAAATGGAGAGGAATGTTAGATTTCGTTGGAGACTTGTGTTGTGTGCAGTCTGAGTCGAGCAGCTCCACCGTGTGGTCTTCTTGTGATCTTCTCAGGAAAAAGACTTAGCGCTGCATTTGTAGGAAGTAAAAGTACAGCAGCAACAGTATTTGGTCAAGTGCTGAAAACTGTAAGGTGCTCATGTGTTAGGTGTTTAAAATAGTGAATACTAAAAAAAGCTATATCTTAAACCCATAAGGGAGGTTTGGTTTGTCCCTCTGGGTGGACATTTAAAGGTTTTATATTCCAGGGAAGAAACTCTTACTAAAGAATGGGAACTTGCCATTCTGTAGAAAGATCGCTAAATTGGCTGGACCCAACAATAATGCCTAACATACTCACAACAACACAAACACAAAGTTTTCACAAAAGTTTTCACAAACACTCAGTCTTCTAAAATACACAATAACCTTAAGTCTTAAAGTCATAAAGACAACAATAAATGAGTGTAAAATTCATCCGAACCATATGCAAATCAAGTGCATATACCACGCCCCCAGCATTACTCTAACACCACTACAATAACGAACCCTAAAACAGAGGGTCTCCAGCCTAAGAGCCCATAACTAACTCTCAGGAACCCTCAGAAGACCCTTTCTATAAACCGTGTCACTATTTATATGGATGACAAAACAATTTTGTATGGTATGGAGAACACAGGAATGCAGGGAAAGTGATTCTTCTGTGTAATACATGAAGTTAGGAGGCCATAAACGTAGGTTTGGGCTGGGTGGCGTTGACAAGTCCTCTTCAAAGTTAGGAGGGGGGTAAAAATAACACCACCACCCCAATATTAATTCCTGTTCACAGCATCCATGAGCATTCAGCAATATCTTCTGTTCCTTTAGCAGACTAGTTCCACTTATCAAACATTTAAAAGCGAGGTATACATGCTATCATCTGTAATATAGAGACATTGCTGGCAAGCCATAGTCAATCCCTAGATTAAAAATGAAAGAAAGTTCTGTAGTTGGATAGCGATAGCTCTAGTAGACTCCTCCATAACATAGAAGTAAAAAGCAATAAGGTGAAAAAACCTAAACAGAAATATCATGATGTTGCATTATGACTGTGAACAGGTTTAATTTGAAGATGTTTGTTTAAAATATACTCATGATAAGTATACATTCATATTCCAGGTAAGGTTTGGCATATAAAATACTATTTTTTGGGCATTCTGTCTGTATAATATCTTGTTTTATTTAGCATAAAACACTACCCATGTGTTAGGTTGGGTGGTGTGAGCAGTGTGTTCCCCCAAAGTTTAAATGAAACCTACGCCACTGTATAAGGCTGTTCAAGCACTCCTACAGCTTTCCATATACAGATTTGACTGGCCTAAATGCCTTCTCACGCTAATCTAGCACCAAACAGCTTTCCTTAAAACTACATGACTGTTAAATACCATGTAAACAAATCCAGCACAATGACAGACTCTAAACTACTCAGGCATCTCTGGCATCCCTCATCTTGTAAATGTGAGTGTGTTCCAACAGGTCAGTACCTCGATTCATTGAAATGCCATGTTCTCCATACATCCTGGGCTTTAAATCGATGCAGGACCAACAAGGCTTCTTCAGGCACTTCGCCTTCACTATGGAGCAGGTTGCCCATTCAGGCCTCGCTAGTGTGTGTGTGTGTGTGAGAGAGAGAGAGGGCGGGAGAGAGAGAGACACTGCCTCCTTGCAGCACATGCACACTGACCGCCAGTGATCCTAATCCCTTAATGCCTGTCACATTGAGATTTCATAGGAGTCTTGGGTTCACAGCTAATACTGTCAATTGTGTGGAGTTTATAATTCTCCTTGACACACCTCCACTTCCAGTACAGGTAACAGTTTACATCATCAGTCAAACATTTATTTCTAAGCATTGTTGTTTAAATGGCCTCTTTTTCAAAGTTGAAGAGAAAAAGATTTTAAAATCTAATTGTTGCCTATAAGCAGGCATTTATTTAACAGTTACAGAAGGAGTCTCCAGTGTCACTTCTTTTGTAATGGTCAGCCGCCCGGAAAGTCCTCAGGACAGCAGAGTTTACTGTTTATGGTTTCTTTCTAACATAATCATCTGATGCTTTGTTTTTCCTTATTAATATATTAAGACAAAGAGTGGATGATTTATAGCTGCTAAAACACAGGAACTATTTTGTCTTCTGTATGATCCAGAACCTTAAATATAACTATAATTTGTTAAAAACCATTACACAAATTTGAAAATTTTGAAAATGTTAAAATTTGAAAACCATTACAAAAAGTGATGAAAAATGATCAACATCGACGGATTGCTTTGATAGGAGAAAATCATTTGGGGGAAATAATCAACAGTTTGGTAACCGCTTCTCATCACACCACTCTGGCATTGATTATTTTCCTATAACAGCACTCCCGGGAAGTGATTTATTCCTTACCTAGTGAGTTAAGAAATGTTTGAAATTCATGGAACAGAATTTATTTATTTATTGTAATCAATATGGAAAATTATACATGTATATATATAAATCATCTATGATTTAAACTTCCGGGGTACCTGACTTTAATAAAACATTCCTTTTAGAGTCATGATAGATTTCCTTATTTAATTGTTTAATGTGTATCCTTTTGGTCAATGCCATTATTAATGATTAAAGTAATGTCTATTCCTATAATATCAATACAATTTAACATGTAGTCCATATCAGCTGACACTATGGGCTCATGTTTTAGCTTTAATGCCTCAGTTTAACATTAGGCTATCTGTCTTAGAGTGTACTGTGCAATGAAACTAATTAGGTACAAGCACACAGCATTAGTACAGAAGTACAGGACAATGGTTCCTGGGAATTTCATGGGTTAAACAAGAGTCTCAAGGAATAACCTAGTGTAAATTATGCCTTCTTACATTCACCGCATCCGTTAATTAATCACAAAGGACAAAGTGAATGAATGTTTCAACCTTGAAAGCAGCAATAAATGACTAATTAAAAAAAAAGACTGCTAACTAGTCATCACTTCATCAAGAGCAGACAGTTATATGGTCGTATCGCATGAAACAAGGCAAAATTTCCACTCACATTAGCCATCTCGCTTTTATCAATAAAGCAACTAGTTGACTAGCTAAGGCCGGTATGTGCTTTTCTTTTCTTTCCATCTCTTTGTCCTTTTGTCTGTTAAATGAAGGTTTATTTGAATAAAGAAATTACAGATGTCAGTTTTTATTGCACTTTTAGAAAGTGTCCCAACTTTTCTGATAATGGGGTTTCTATATACGTACATACAGGGGTTAGACAATGAAACTGAAACACCTGTCATTTTAGTGTGGGAGGTTTCATGGCTAAATTGGACCAG
>JAOVVG010000018.1:19518819-19536401 GCA_028566375.1 Leptodoras nelsoni
TGACTCCTGCCTCATTCCACTCTTTCTGGATCTCTGCCAGATTCTTGAATCTTCTCTTTTTGATAATCCACTGAAGCTCACGGTCATCTCTTTTGCTGGTGCATCTTCTCCTGCCACATTTTGTCCTTCCACTAGACTTTCCATTGCTATGCTTGGACACAGCACTCTCTGAACAGCCAGCCTCCTTAGCTATGAACTTTTGTAGCTTATCCATGGTTTGAGTTTAGTAGATGATTAGTGTATCACACTCAGTTTAAAATATTAATGCCCTGAAAATTTGTGCTGATTTCTCCACAGTATAAAATTTTTCATGGGTTTTATGAGCTGGAAGCCCAAATTATGTAAAAAATAAACAAATAAATACTAGAAATCATTTAAATTGTGGGCCCTGTATCTACAATCTATGAAAGTTTAACTTTTTGAATGGAATTTATGAAATTAATAAACTTTTCCATTATATTCTAATTGTATTCTAGTCTGTATATGCTAGTACCGGGTTGGCCCCATTTTTGCTCTCAGTGGGTGCCTACCATTCTCCTGGCGACCGCCAAACCCAGACTCATCCATCAGATTGCCAGATGGAGAAGCGTCGATTGCCACTCCATCCATCCGTGCTTGATTTTATACACTTGTGCTGTGGCCATGGAAGTGATTGGAACACCTGAATTCAATGATTTGGATGTGTGACTGAATACTTTTTGCAATACAGTGTGTATATATAATAAGTAATTAGTATGTATTATTATTGAAAATAATGTATTTTAAGTGCAATAAACGCAACAAAAAGGTCAATATAAAGTAGAATGGGGTTGATGGGTTACAAACTCTCCAGACTGGGTTGTTTTGGGTCCAGCATTTTTAGCGCCAAAGACCTGAAAATCAGTAGCTTGCTTTAATTCATTCTTTAAACATTCGTTAACATTAAATATTGTACAATTTTTTTATATTCTACATTTATATGGCGTACTATGACGCTAGGTGGAGAAAAGATACGATTATCATAATCGCCTCCTTTAATGAAATATTTAAAGTGAGAGGCTATGACGTAAGACAGCGGTTCGCACATGATTAGGCGAATCATGTTCCGCAATACTCCACGTGCGCGTCTCACGTCACCACAGCTCATCCAATGAGAGCGCTTTATGTTGAGACGCGGCTTTCGGCCATGTTGTGGTTTTAAATGAGGAAGAAGCGGGAGAGGTTATCGTGCAAAATAAGTTTATGTACTCTTTTTTTATTGAGAGTATTTCCTACAGCTCTGGACTCAGTTAAAAAAACAAACAAACAGCCACAGATATTAATGGACGGAGAGGACTGTTTTGAGGTAGTTGAGAGAGAGGAAATATAACTGTTCGTGACTTGTCGCTCGTATTAGCATCGCAAGCTAACCAGCTAGTTAGCTAGGTAGTTGTCGAGAGGTTAGGCTTGACTTCGGTGAGCTAGCTAGCTAGCTAGGTTGGTTTACGAGGTTGGAAATGCGGGGTAGGCTAGTCGGCTAACAAAGCTAGTTAGCATTCGGTAACTCTGGCTACTAGCATGCGCACGGCGGGCGGGAGTTGCACGTTCGTAGATGGTAAATATTGAAGTATTTGACTTGTGCGGCTTTAGGAGGCGCCTCTAATGAGCTTCAACATGTTCAATAAATTCTGCGAATGGATTGAAAGTGGAATAGCAACTCTTCGCAACGGAGTGCCGGCTGCTGAGGATCCGTCCGACAGCGTCCGAGTTCAACAAGACGCTCCTGTACAGAGGAAAAGACTGTTGGAGAGGTAAGAGTGGCAGAATTACACTTCACATGTCTCATTAGGGTAGGGGAGAAATGTAGGAGCGTGATCTGGGCTGGCCGGAAGTGTGGGCGGAAAAAACTGTGCAGGTGAGTAAATTGGAAAAGCAATTAGACATCCAAACACGTGGTTAAATACACAGGTGCAGTACGGTACTGTGACTTCATAAACATAGCACAGAAAGTAAGGAAATTTGTGTTTGGTAGATTATTTCTTTGTAGTAACAATGCTTCTTGGCAATAAATCTTATTCATATATTTCCCTTTTAAATGGTGCCACATTTGTAAGGAACATGTATTTGTGGGATGAGCAGCAGAGCTGAGAATGTGGGTTGCACCCATGAAAAATTTGCCAAATCTTCTGATTTGGATGATTGAAGTTTGAAGAAATCAGACATGTAGGCAATTGAACAATTTATTCATTTAACAAACAGGAGCCTCAGTAGCGTGTGGAAGAACCATACACAGCCACAACAGCCTGGCGGCACCTCCTCATGCTGGTCACCAGCCTGGAAACACTGCTGTGGGACGGCATCCCGTTCTTCAACCAGCGTTTGTCACAAGTCAGCCAACATGGTTGTGTTGGTCACTCTGGTACGAACAGCACGTCCAGGGAGGATGTGGCACATTTTTTTCATGGGTGCAACCCACATCCTCAACTCTGCTGCTCATCCCACAAATGCATGTCCTTAATTAATTAAATGTATAAATGTGGCACCATTTAAAAGGGAAATTAACAGCCCTTCCAATGCTATAAGATTTATTGCCCAGAAGCATTGTTACAACAAAGAAATAATCTACCAATCACAAATTTCCTTACTTTTTGTGCTATGTTTAGTTACTCATTTTTATGCAGTTTATCAGCCCTCCATCTGCCCTGATCCCTGGAAAGGGACCACCGGAGGACCACTGACCACATCATATATTATTTTCTGTAGAGGTGTATTTAAATTCCTTTCTGTAACATGATGAGCTTCAAAAATCTAATTAACTCCAACAGTACTGGAAAGATCAGTAGGTGTCTGATGTACCCAGACCAGCACCATATGGGGCTGAGAATGATCCCTGATCCAAATATCCTATGGTCGTCCCTGTACTCTGACGAACAGGGCTGAAGGGCTGGTGTGAGGCAGTGAGCTCTGTTACTGATTGCACGTGTATGGTAAGTCTAGCTGGAGAAATGATCTCAAGTTAGGCAGAAATTTGGGTAGCACTGTGGTACCTTACTGTGACAGAACTTTTATTCAGTCCTGTCCAGTCAGCTTCACTAACCACTATTACATAACTAGGATCTTGTTTTCCAGTCCTGGTTTGGGAGCACACTGTCTGGCATATTTTAAATTCTCCCATCTCCCAGCACTCCTGATTCAACTAATCAGCTAATTAACAGCTTGTCCTGAGTTGAATTAGGTTTGAATTAGGTGGTTCTCCAGGACCGGGGTTGGGAACCCGTGGTCTTGTGTGTCACGGTCAACATCATGATTGCTTGAATGCACCTTGTGGCCAACCTTTAACAAGTTAGTAATCCTTTTTCCTTTCTTTTTTTTGACAGTTTGGAAGATGGGGATGCTATTAATCATGAAGTGGACAGAGCTGTCAAAAAGTTTAGAATGGGTAAGACATTAGACCATTCGCATGCAGTGGACATGCAGTTCATGGTTTCTAACCAAACTCTGATGCATGGCCCAATTGGTTGTGTGTGTTAGGAGATATTATGGACACAATGAAGAATGCTGCTGAAGGGATGAAGACCCATGGCTCCAGTGTTGCTCTGTGGATGTCCAACAACGTTAGTCCAACCTTGAGGAACATGCTACCTGCTTCCCCTGGACCCCCTCAAACTCAAATATCACCTGATGCAGTCAATTCATCAGGATCTGTGTGGACTGAAAACAAGGTGCTGCACCATTCACAGACACCACTTAGAGCCCTAAAGTCCAGAGAATGTGGAAATTACACTGTATTTTTGTGTTCTAACTTGTAATAGTTAGAAAACTGTAAGCTAAAGAAGGATGCTGGACAAGCTGAAGGTTAAGCATAAGTAAAAGTCTAGACATTTTAAAGAATTTTCATATTGCCATTCCAATACCTGCATATATATGTATCACAGGGTTTTAAGGTACATCTATATTTGCACATTATATTCTTTTTCAATCATGTGACTTTCCAGTGTATATTTGAGATGAGAATTTTAAATTCTAAAATCTAAATTCTAATTCATCTACATGTAGTTTAGGTTGAGTCTAAAGTTATAGATCCACATTCTCTGCATATGTTGTTTCTATGAAATTTTAAAGATATAATTCCTATTTGTTCTAAATTGGGAATGTTTTTCCTCTCAGATGATTGAAAGACCACATAAAATGCACAAGGACACATTTGTTGCTCCCACAACAGCTTTTGAATGGAAGACCATCATTAAATCAGGTGACAAGACAAATGTCTTCTCCATCTTTCCTTCATATCTGTGTCTCTCTTTACAAAGTTTTTAATAGATTTATTTTTCCCGTCATAGATTCTGTAAGAACCGAGCAGTCAGTGACTGTATCAAAGATCAACAAACGTCATGTACATACAAGCCTTCCACCCAATGAGACGCACAAAACCAATGGTCACCCGGTGACTAGCCACACTTCTAAACCATGCCCATCTCCACGACTCGGCCGTCCTATTTACATCGGAGCGCAAAGATCACCAAGGTGTGTGCTGTACTGATGATCGCCTTACCATATACTGTGCACTCTGTTTTATAGTGTACTGGTTAAAAGACTGTGAAAGAAAGTTAAAAGGCTGTGTCCTGATATGTAGAAAAGAGAAAGGAAGGTGATGTTGAACAACAGGACCTGTTAAATTTTATTAAATCAAAATAAAGCTGAATCATACCCTGAAATCAGTGTCACCTGGCAAAGTGTTATCTTTTCATATTTTGTGTGTCTCAAACCAGGGTTTTAAATTTTTCTTGGCAGCCGTTAACACAGTATATATTCAGTCAGACTTAATTTAACAAATGGTTAAACAGATTATGGTTTCTGAAATATATTAAGAATATTTGTCTTTAGTGATATGTATGTATGTAATGTAACAAGTCGCAACTTTCTTTTTCCTCAGCCGATTTTCAACACCAGGGCTAACTGCAGGGAACACCACTTACACCAGCATGTATGAGAAAACCTTCCCCATTCGAGTAGTGCAGAATCCATCCCCCGGCTCATCCAGTCGTCACTGGAGAGGCAGAACTCACTGCACAGCACAAGAGGTCTGACTCTTTTTGATCTAGTCATGCTAAAACTAAGTGGCTGCTTATATGCAACCCTGTATATTGTTTGTTCTTAGCTCGTCATTATGCTCTCGCTCTCTCTCTCTCATTTTTAGTCAGTACGTGAGGAGGAGAAAGAGTTGTACAGGCAGCTACTAGCCATGGTGACTGGCGGCCAGTCATCGTTCTTCCATGACAGCCCTTCTAACCCAGGGATCCGATCGCATCGAAATTTGTGAGTGTCTAAATATTTGCCACCTACATATTAAGCGGTACTTTGTATATTTTATGCCATTCTGTTTTTCAGTACCAGTTTCCTGACCTCGAGTCGTAGGCTGCTGCAATGTGCCTCGCCAGCAGGCTCAAGAGCAGGAGAGTCCTCTCCCGGTTTATCCAGCCTGTCTCCTAGTCCCCACACCTCCAGTGCAATGCACAGCCCTTGTGCCCTCTCCAATGGGCCTGAAACACAGTCCTGGGATCCTGATATAGATGGCAAATACATCCCAAGAAAACCAGTGTTAACTGAGCGGTCAATGCCCTCACCGACAGCTCTTCAAGATTCTTCCTCTCAGGACACGCTGTCTTCAGGTGTGCACTCTGGTACTTTTAGCTTTCATAGATAAGGCATGTGCCAGTGACGTTTACACAGTATACTATCTTTATGTAGTGTTCCCACCAACTGCTAAATTCACTCACTGTTTGTGAGACAGCTGTTTATATTGCTGACCACATCACATTTGCATAACAGCCAAATCATGTATGTAACACAACTTCTTTAGTTACCCATGCGAGACAGCTCGCTCTGTGATGGAGCTAATCACTGTTAAAGAAAACATAGTAAGTGTTTCAAAATCTGTTTATTTTGCCAAGTGTATTACACATGCAAGGAGTTTGTCTTGGTGCATAGAAGCAACACACCCATCAGCAATGCAGTCATGTGCTCAGAGCTGTGTATACCGTATTTGTCAGCACAATATTATGGTTGTCTGTAGTAAACCATGAAAATTGTCTAGACATTATGATATTTAGTATTGGCACATGTCTGCTCTATGTATAGGTTGATATGTATGTTATTTAGCAGGTAGAATTGGCTGCTTGATTTGTCTTCTGTGATTTTCCATTGACAGCTCATGATGGGGATTCTGTCATTTTTATAAAGGAGCAACCAGGCAAGAGACCGGAGGGCTCCAGGTAAAGATTATCAGACTGATTTCTTGATATTTAAGTCTTTTTGAGACATAAAGCATGCAGTTTCACACAAGCATACAGTTTTGGGGAAATGAAAATTTAATGTCAATTCAAATATTTACCAACAAGATATGTAAATTTAATTCAGTACAGATCTATAACATTCATAGTCAGAAACATTTGTGAGAAAGTAGTATAGATCAAGCCATACACCAAAATCTTGCCTGTTGTATAATGCTGGCCTGCTTACTGGGTCTTGGTCCAAATTGCACATATCCTCTATCCTGGCCGTGGATAGGCTGTGGCATATCAAGACCAGTGTCTGGGGAAACATGCTTTCTTATTAGTTTTACACTGTTAATGAGTTCCCTTCCTCCATCTTTGCAGCGTGCCATGTTTCCAAGCCGAGTTGTGGATCAAAGAACTGTGAGTGTTTTTTATATTTCTTATGTTTCATTCATCAACTATATTAACTGCTAATATTTATCACAATATTTGTTTACATTTCATTCTTATTGTGTGAACGCAGGACTAGCCTTTATGACGCTCGTGCTCGGGAGAGACGGAGGCTAATAGAGGAGCAAGAGGCTCTGGCATCTCAGCTTCTGCATCAGGTGAGCTGGGATCCCCTCCTATATGTGCTTCTCTCATTTTGTTTGCTCTATCTCACTTATCTTTCACTTTTCTTTCTGTTTTTTATGTGGGTAATAAATTAGCGTCTGTCCGATGAGGGCACAACTGATTTAAGAAGTGTGGAGCTGCGCGTGCGGGTCCCTCTAGAAAAGGAGGTTCCTGTGGCACCTGTCATTGAAGAAAAAGCACCTGAAGCAGAGGAACAGGAATTCCCTGAGTTGACTGAGGTAAAAAGTAACCAATGAATTACATCACTGTGTCACAGAATATAGGGTTTTGTGCAACCAATTCTAGATTGGACATCTCTGACTAATTTCCTGGACGGCTAGACTTGCAGTACATGTTTGGTGATTCTGCTGCTTAAACACAGTTCTGAAAGCTGGTGGTTAACTACTGAGTTAAATCAGGTGTCCCTGAGCCGCACAGTCAACAAATTGTGCTGGACTGAAATAGATTATTCCTGTCTGAGTTTATGGGTGTAACAAGAGTTATGGTGGACTGTGACAAGGAATTCTTAATGTGGGTGTGTGGTGTGGGTGTGTGTGTCATGCAGGCCATGGAGAAGGAAGTGAGCCAGGCACTGAGAGGAGGAAGTCAGGACGATGTGCTCAGTGAGGGATTCCGCCTCTCCATCACCAGAAAGGACCTGCAGACCCTCAGCCACCTCAACTGGCTCAACGACGAGGTCAGTGTGACGGCAGCATACTCATTAAAATCTCATCACAAATTGGAGGCAATTTGCACTGGCAAGAATTGAGAAATAACACTGTTCTAGCCATTTTTTGCCGTGGCAGTATTGTAATTTTGTTTGTATCATTTAAACAATATGTGTCTGTGTTGTTTTTTTTCAGGAATTAAAACATGCTTAAAAAAAGAGTGACAATGAAATCCTAAACCTCTTTTATCTACAGGTGATAAACTTCTACATGGACATGCTGGTGGAGCGGAGCAAGTCACCCCACCTGCCTTCCGTCTACACCTTCAACACTTTTTTCTTTCCCAAGCTGCGCAGCTCGGGATACTCGGCTGTACGGCGCTGGACCAAGAAGGTGGACATCTTCTCTGTGGGCATTATCCTGGTGCCTGTCCACCTAGGAGTGCACTGGTGTCTCTCTGTAAGTCACACAGCAAGGCGTATGAAAACCAGCTGCCTTCACCTAGAATCAGTTCAGGAATTTTCAAGTGATTTCTGTTCATTAGTGGTCCCTTCATTAGCATGGTTTTTAATTTTCTGCATCAGCTGAGCTGTTATTCCTGAAGCCTGATTTAATCCGGGCAGATCTCCTAGCCCTGCCATATAGACACATGAAGTTGTATGAATTATGTAGTTTTGACAGCACAGAGGCATCATAAAACAGGCAGCTATAATGCACTAAAACGTAGTGGCTGTGGTTGTCTGTAATTTGAACAAAATGAAAACAAGCTTGTTTAAAGGTGTGAAACTGGGTTGGTGTAAATTACACTGACTATAATTATTAAAATAACGTGCACTGCTGCTGCTCAACTGGTTTGTGCTGGGGTTTTTTTCTTTCATTCTTTTGATTGCTGTATTACTGTTTACACAAGTGGTTTGAAAGTGAAGCTTATTTCTTTCTGTGATTTTTAAGCTATGCTTTTTTTTATATCTCTCTCTCTCGCCCCTGTCAGGTAGTGGATTTCCGCAAAAAGACCATCACGTATTTTGATTCCATGGGCGGGAACAATGACCAGGCGTGTCGGATTTTGCTGTAAGCACTTTTCCATAGAGAGGAAAGGAACTGGGGATGCAGCCTAATGGCTAATTTCACCCAAAACGCTTTGCTTTTATATGTTTAACACACACAAGTCATAAATTTGCTGTCTGGACGTTTTTACGTGGATATAAATGGTATGCCTCAATCCCACAGAAATTATCTGAAGCAAGAAAGTCAAGACAAAAAGAAGCAGGCATTTGATACCTCAGGCTGGATCCTTCATAGTAAAACACGCAGTGTGAGTTGAGCAATCACGCATGGCATTTTGAAGCCCCTGTCATTAAAAAAAAAATGCTGATGCTTTCATTTTTGAGAATGAGAATAAACAAGAACGGCATTTAAATTATGTGATTCTGTGATTCTATTGGTAAAGTTAAAGCCACAAATAGCTCTGCATTTCTTCCATGTATACTTTTCAACTAACACTACATTGTAGTGGAGTACTGGCAGTTAATGCATTTGCTTTGCTTTTATGATGCTCTCAAAGATTCAGATCTCAAAGCCAAAAGCAGTAATTTACTTCATATGTAAACATTGGCAATGTGAACCGATCTTGGTTGTGTATTTGCTGATTCGGAGCGACATTAAAAAGTTTGTGGAATTGTGGGGTTTTTTTCCTGCCTTTCAGGAGATTCCTCAGCAAATGAATGGCAGTGATTGTGGGATGTTTACATGCAAGTATGCTGAATACATCACCAAAGACAAACCGATCACATTTACACAGGTAGGCCTGTTCAGTGTGGCTTCTGAAGTGTGTTGCAACATCAGTTATCTTTGGCCTGTTATGATGTGTGTGTGTGTGTGTGTGACTTTCTTTCAGAAACACATGCCGTATTTCAGGAGGCGAATGGTGTGGGAGATCCTAAACCGGAAACTCCTGCGATAAGATTGTTTTGAAGACTCCCTTGGGAAAGCGATGACATGGGGCTGTATCTCAGAGTTTTTTTTTTCTTTTAAATTGAGTTTGATACCTCAAATTGGACACTTAAGTGAGAAACAGACATACAAGTGGTGCATTCACACTTCTTCAGCTGTTGTCCCATTTTGCTGATGCTCATGCTTGAATTTTTAAGGATGCGTATAAAGGGAACCTGCGAACCTCAAGTGTATTTCTCTTACTAATTTACTCGTGTTCTCATCTGCAACATTCACCACCTACCTGGCATGCTTTTGCTTTATGCTTAGAATTTCTCTGCAGCATGTTTTCTGTCCAAGTTTTGGTTTTTTCCTTGCCAGTGCCATCTATGAGGAACTTTGTAGCAGAGTTAAGAAGAGTTTTCACTTCTTATTTGAATTCCTAATTGCTAATGTTTTAATAAGGTTCATATTTTTTTTTGCCACCAAAACAAACTTGAAAAAAGGAACTTGTCTGACGCAGAAGGCGGCAGCTTGGGACCAACAGCTGTTTGCTTTCGAACAGAAAGCAAGCTAAATCTGACAATCTCAGCTTTTGTAAAAAAAAAAGACAGACATACAAAATAACACTATATTTTTGTTAAGACATTCTGTATTTTACAAACTATTTCTGAGTAAATGTGTTGCGCAGTTTTTTTTTTGTTTTTTTTTATTACAAAATAGCCTAATTGCATTGGTTCCATTTTCTGCAAAGGTCTGATTTACAGCAGTTTATTTTTTTTTTAGGAAGGTCCGTTCAGCCGAGGCTCCTCATGGATAGCAAAGAAACGTGTTCTAATGGTTATTTTTACTGCAGGATGGGACGAGCAACAGAATGGCAGATCAGATCAGCATGATTTATAGAGATCAGCGTAGGGCAACTCGACCTGTAAATAGAACCAGCAGTATAGCATCCTCCTGTTTTATATCGACCCCAGAGGATATCTGCCTCTCTTTATGTAAGTGGACTATATTTAGATACTTGCAGCTGTTTCTAGTTTTGTCTCCACTATATTTGCAATTATTGTACAGATCGTGTCTACACAGATGATTAATGGAAGTCATATTTAATACATTTTTTGTACTTTTTATTATTGTTTTGTATGTAGATCTGGTCTTGCCAGAAATAAAACCCTGACTTTGTGTCCTGGATTGACAGTTAATTTTTCAGTTGCTTATTGATTAAAATTAATTGTACATAAAATTTGACATAAATATAAAAATTGTGTAATTCCTTACACACAGCACCAAACCTAATCACTTATGGGGAAAATATATTATTGTCATTAAAGGCCCCTAGAGACATTAGATCTGTAACCATTTTCCACTTTCCTCAAAATTTCTTATAAAATATTGTCCTAAGCCAATACTGTTTTGTAATCCAAATTTTTTTTTTTTTTTCCACTGATGCCAGGTATTCAAAACTAATAATAGCTGCATGCTCAATATCATTACACATTTGGCTGGAGTGAGATTGTTTGATTTAGCTATGCCATTTATACCTCAGAAATCTAATACATTTGCAGAAAACCTATTATATAAATGAAATCGGGCAGGCTTTAATATGGTTGCCACTACAGTTTTTAGTTTCAGTGTTTATATTTACAGCTAAAAATTATACAGTGCTCAGGGTTGCTGTGAATTAAATTATTTCTTTATATTTTTGGAAATAGCATGGTAGTTTCTATAGGTAACTGTGGTTCCGTGAACCTTAGGTACTGCCATGGCCCATGGTAATCCCCTGTATACTGTATACCTTCTTGTGTGTGTGCATGCATACCAAGACTTTGCTACCAATAATGAAACAACAATGTACAATAAACTTTCATTCATCTTTCCCTGGAGCTTCTAGCCAAGTTCTTGCCGGATCACTGATGGTTATCTGACATTCAATTTCACTACTCCCAGCTATGGTGAGAATCACCTAGATAACATGACACAATGTCATGTGGAACCAGTGTGCCTTAGGGCTGATAGGAAAGGTGTTGATGTTAACCTTGCAGAACCTGGAGAAGGGGAACAGTAATGCCCAGGCAGCAGCAACAGCACATACTTCCTGGAGCAGTTTTAAGTCATGCCCATGTCCTCATAGAGTGGCCATGTCATAATAGGTCTTGGGCATTCTGCCTCTCTGTAGGCCAAGTTGAGCCTCTTTGGTGTTGCTCCATGACAGATAAACAGTCGTTCAGATGATTGGCTGCCACCTGTTCCAAATACTACTGTATGGTGCTTCCTGGGCAACAGGGAATCCTCTGCACATTCACCATCATGGAAAAAGTCAATCCATTAGTTAAAAAGATTAATTGATATGACATTGGCACCTCTACTACACTATTGTAGTAGGTGAGCTGTTCTCAGTGACGCTAACCATGGATGGACCTACCTGAGGGGCATTTATGCAAAGCAAAACTCCCACCCTCTAGCTGAGAACATGGCCTTTTTCTTAATGGAGCCCAGTATGAGCCGGTTGTCCAAATATTGCAGTATTCTGCTACCTCTACCTGTTAAAGATGATGGGGCCCCATCAGACGAGATGCTAGAGAAAGGCCAAAGAGTAGGACACTGGAATGCCTATCCTTGGAAGACAGCTGTGTTCTGATTGATGGGAACAGGAATATGTATTGTGACGATCAACTGGTGAATTACTCCTGTGGTTGCAACAGCATGAATAACAACTGATATCCTTAGGATGCAAAGGCAATGATTTTAGGAGCCTTAAGCCATGTCATATCTAGAATGTAGGAGAAACCAGCATCCTTCTGAATAAGAAAGTACTGAGTTGTAGTATTCCATGAGGTATACCTTATTGACTGCAACTCTTTCCAAAAGGGAAGAAACCACTTGAGTTGGGGATGTTGGGTTCTGCCATTGAGTAAACCTGGAGAAGGCTGAGGGCTGACTGTGGAACAGAAATTTGTACTCCTATGAAATTGTTATTAGGGTATAGTCACCATCCAATGAGCGACAACAGGGTACCTGTAGCTCAGACTGTAGTCACAATCTGACGCAAATGGCTGGATAAAATTCACAAGAGGTCAAATATTGTATCTATGAGGACAGAAGAAGACAGGGACTAATAGCAGCATGAAAGCTGCATTTATTGGGAAAAACTATCATGCATCACTTTATCACGTTTGTTGGAAGGTCTTGGCATACATGAGCATCTGTATAAGAAGGTATCCCTGGTTAGGATTGGTGAAGTAAAGCTAAGTTACATCTCTAGGGTGCCTGGTTCTATCCTGAGCTCAAGTTAGTCTTTGAGACGTTTTGCATTTTCTCTTCTTGTCCATCTGGGTTTCCTCCCACAGGACAAAAACATGCAAGTAAACAGACTGGCTGAGCTAAACTGTGCACAGAATGTGTGTGCATGGTGGCGTGCAATGGACTGGCGTTCCACCCAGAATGATTTCCTCCAATCTGCAGCCATTGTTGCTGGAATAGGCTCTGGCTCCACTGCAGCCCTGACCAGGCAGGTTTAAAACTAGAGTCAGTAGTATTTGGTCAAAGCAAATGGGTGGGGTTGGTCAAAAATGTCTATGGTAAGTTAAAGAATTGGTAAGAATTCATTCTGAAGCAGGAGTGGGATTTTAAAAATCACTCCCATGCACCTCTAATGTGTTGGTGACCCAGACTAGTTGGTGACCTTGGAGATCTACTGATATGTGGAATAATCAACATTTAATGGTCAAGAACAGGGTTTTCCCTGGGCCCAAGTGCAATCACATAACTGTTTTAAATGAAATGGATGTGAAATATCACAGAAGTATGCAGAAGACCATGCTATGCTGGTATTTAATTATTTTAGGAAAGTTTTCTATCAATTTTCTGAAAAAGACAATTTCACTTTAAATAAGAAAAAAAAATCTCAAAAGAGTACTACCTCAGTTCTGAGACAAAGCAGCATTTTAGGGACAGAGGCAGAACAGCATGTCTATGATCTTGATTCCACTATTAATAAACTCTGACCTTCCTTAAAAATAGCAACTGTGAGTCACGTCATACTGCTGGGTGATCTGGATGTTTACGACAGAATATATTTTCCACCATTTTTAACTGCTTTGGAGTCACTCTTAAGCAGCTTGTTCCACATTTAATTAAAACCGTTTCTTTGATATTCAATAAAAAAAAATGCAGCAAAACCTTTAAAAAAATTTGCCCTTTTCTATGTACAAAAAAACTACCTCTACAACAGCCTTTGAAAGCAATCACATATTTAAAACAATTGGGGGAAATGGAAAAAAGAAACAAAAAAGAACCTACAAACTACTGTTCTAAAATGATAATGTTGTCTGTTTCACTCTGGATGAGCAAATTAAAGCTGTAGTTTAGGTGCCAAAAAAGTTTCTTTTGTGTTTGTGTGTGTGTCTGTATGTATGTGTGTGTGTGAGGGAGAGAGTGTGTGTGTTTGTACGTGTATGAACGTTTGCTAGCTTTCATTGCCCTCTTTTTGAGTGTATAGCTTCCTTCATGTTGTTTTTAATGCTGCCAGGAGAGGTTAAACTTTCTGTTGCTTGGTCTTTGCACTCTTCAAAGTCTCCAGTAGAATTAATGTCTGTTTTAATTGACTAGGAGACAGGCTCCTTTAGAAATCAGTGTCTCTCCTTTGATGTCCACAGCAGCAGAAATTGGAGACACACTGACTGATGATTCCTGCATGGATGACCTGCGAGACAAAAGAGGGACAGTGTCATTTGAAGTGTACAAAGAAGCAAATTTTACTGTAAGTTTCAGACTTTTAGATCTGAAATTTGTATGATGGAACACTTTATCTTCGAGAGCTTTGTGAAATATCTTCGATTTACTTTGTACAAAATCTGGTTGTTATTAGCCTTAGTTTATGTGGAGCACCTGCTATACAAGTCCCTTTAACTGAGCTATGTTGCTCATTATGCATTAGAATGTACACTGAAGTACCAGAAAAACTGCTACTGGATGCCAACTATGCACATCATTGGTTGTGTCTGCCAGTGCGTATGTAAATTGATGGCCATCTATAGAGCTCTTTCAGTTGTTTTCAATGTGGTTTAATAGTTGGAGCTGGTGAGATGGGTCATAGCATTTCAGAGGTAGAAGCAAAGTTTGGAATTTCACGTATGAGCATTTCAAGGGTGTTCCGTGACTACAAACTAAGAATTCCAGCAAAACCTCAAATTTATGACAGCAGTGTGACCCTAAAAAGACTGGGTGAATGTGACCAGGGTCGTCTGACAAGAGTCATTTCACATGATAGGCGTGCAACACTGCCTCGAGTAAAAGGGGGCAATTACTTTATCACATGGGTGATATAGGTTTTGAATAAATCTTTATCTTCAGTAAATGGAATGATCAAGGTGCATTTTGGGATTACTCTTGTTGTCTTTATCTCATATTAAAATTAGTTTGATGACATGAAACATTTAAATGTATATGTTATTTAAAAATATATATATATAATATATTAATATATATATAAATATATATATATACAGAAAATGGCCAGACTGGTACTAGAAGCTGATGTTACAGTGACTCAAATACACACACTTTCCAACTGTGGTGAGCAGAAAAGCATCTCAGAATGCACCACACATGGAATTGGAATATTTTGCTGGAAGAAAGCTGTAGCTGTAACTGCAAATTTTGCCCCTTGTTTTAAACATATACTGGCTGGCTCAGTGAAATCTTTGTGAAAGACATTTTACATCTATTTGGTCATGCTGGACTGCACCTTGATAGCAGTCAAGACAAATCGCTTGTTCATATTTAAACCAGAACACCCACCTCATCTTCATTTGCCATGCTGGTAAGAATATGCTGGATGGTCCGTGGTCGCCTCAATAGTAACCTGTGGCTGCTGGACACCATTTTCCTACAGTTTCATTTAACAAGTGAGCAACAAATGCATTCTGAAAACACTTGACACTTTGTAATGCTGGTGATTGTTAACGTTTACCTCGACTGAGACACTGGCAGGAGGCACTTGGGTGTACTGGGGTATGTATGTCCCTTGCATAGCTGTGTTTGCAGGTATATACTGAAAACAGAGAAAGAAAGATTTCTAACAAGTATGCGTATGATAATGATGGGGCATGCTGTTAGAGGAAAAGAATCAACAAAAGGGGGTTTTAATGTGGCCAATTGTTACCACCCATAAGTCCCAAATATGTCCTTAAGTATTTTATTCCTCTTATTTTGCCCAAACTAACATTTTCAAAATGTCATACTTTTTTTATCCATTTATAAGTTCAGTTAAGGTTGTTGATTATGTTATAAGTCATCAGTTGCATCATAGCTATATAAATAGCTCTTCCCTCACCAGCTTCTCTTTATCTCTCTCTTGACAAAAATGTTATCAAGAAATCACAAAGCGTCCCTCACAAGTGACACAACATTTGTTTCCATAAGTCCTTCCATAAATAGTAAATAAATGTACAAGCCTCATGCTCCCTGTGACGCACCCTGTTGCTGTTGACATGGTGTCGGGTGTTGGGGACTCACCGTGCCGGTGCTGCCCAGGGAAAGATGACTGAGCTGCTGGGTCAGTGGCATCATGGCAGCAGGCTGGATGGACAGAGTGTGATCCATTGTAGGTGTTAGGAGTGTTCCCTGTGGATATACCACAGAGAAAATGAGAGCAAAGGTGATGAAAGCCATACAGTAGGAGTGCTTAGTTGATGGATAGTTTGCTCCTTTAATGGAAGACCTACCGTGGGCTGCATGAGGTACGACTGATGGTGCATCCAAGATGGATTGTGTACCTGCAGGGAAGGTCTCTGTTTATCACTGAGTCAGCACACATGTTGTACATTCTGCCAATTAGTCAATCATGAAGCAGCATCACAATGCATAAAATCAGACAGGTCAAACGTTTCTGTTCATTTCACATCAAACATCAGAATGGGGAAAATATGATCTCCCCATTCTCCCCAAGATATGATTTTATGGTATGCCAGATGGGTTGGTTTGAGTATTTCATAAGTTGCTGATCTCCTGGGGTTTTTACACACAACCCTGTGTTAGTGGCACTTCTGTAGGAGGAAAGGCTTTGTTGATAAGCAAAGTCAGAGGAAAATAGCCAGATTGGTTCGAACTGCCAGGAAGGACATACTAACTCAAATAATCATATCCATGGTGAGCAGAAAAGCATCTCAACATGCACAAAACATTGAACTTTGAGGTCTACAGGCAACAACAGCAGAATATCACTTTAGGTTCCACTCCTGTCAGCCAAGAACAAGAATCTGAGGCTATCATGGGAACAGACCCACCCAATCTGAACAGCTGAAGATTAAAAAATTCACTTGGTCTTGGACACTATTTGATCACCTGAGCAGTCATACAACTGGCAGTAGCATAATCTGGCTATTTTCAGTCTCCTAGGCTTTCACACTACAGTATATACTACACTATATACTTTTATACTACAGTATATACAGGAAAAAAATCCATCCATCCAACCATCTTCTTCCGCTTATCCGGGGCCGGGTCGCAGGGGAAGCAGTCTAAGCAGGGATGCCCAGACTTCCCTCTACCCCGACACCTCAGCCAGCTCCCCGGGAGGAATCCCGAGGCGTTCCCAGGCCAGCCGAGAGACATAGTCCCTCCAGCGTGTCCTGGGTCTTCCCCGGGGTCTCCTCCCGGTGGGGCGTGCCTGGAAAAAAATATATTTTGAAATTGTGGTCCCGGAGTACACAGAGGTTACCTAGAGTGCCAGTAGCTCCCCCTTGTGGACAAGCTTGGTATGAGTGAGTGGGTGACTGAGTGAGTGAGTGAGTTACAACCTGGGTCCATCAGGCGCTTTGCATCAAAAAGTCGACCTAAATCCCTAACTATTAATAAATAAAAGTGACAGGACTGAAATCACTTGAAAAAGAAAACACCACCTTGAAGGGGAACCTGCAAAACCACAGACTTATCCTAAAATATATAAAATATATAAAACATTAAACATAAAATACAGGGGTTAGACAATGAAACTGAAACACCTGTCATTTTAGAGCACAATAATTTATTAGTATTGTGTAGGGCGTCTTTTTGCAGCCAATACAGCGTCAATTCATCTTGGGAATGACATAAACAAGTCCTGCACAGTGGTCAGAGGGATTTTAAGCCATTC
>JAOVVG010000018.1:19553365-19563400 GCA_028566375.1 Leptodoras nelsoni
CATGGAAGTGATTGGAACACCTGAATTCAATGATTTGGATGGGTGAGTGAATACTTTTGGCAATATAGTGTATTAACAGCTTTCCGGTGATGGCTAGGACTAGTTGCCCTTGACAATTTTGCACTCTATCAATCAAATCCCAATGAGTGAACAGTTTATAACTTCAGCAAAATAGTCATCATGTTAAAACCTTTTTACTATCGACTGTCTACTATATCTACTATACTATCTATACTATATCTGCACTATTGTACCAGTGTCACCCAAATGAGGATGGGTTCCCTTTTGAGTCTGGTTTCTTTCAAAGTTTCTTCCTCTTAACAACTCAGGCAGTTTTTCTTTGCCACTCTCACCCCTGGCTTGCTCATTAGAGATACAATTTATATATGAGTAAGTTAAAATATATCTAGAAGCTGCTTTGGGACAATGTCCATTGTGAAAAGGGCTTTAGAAATAAAATTTAATTGAATTGAAATGTGGGATTGTTTATTTGTGATGTCTCAACAGAGCTCCTGAAAGGTGTTATACTAAGGATGTTCTGTTTATGAAAGCCTGGTTTTCAGCATGAGCCTACTGTGTTTGTATATTGTGTTGTAAGGAGAAGGGAAATATCTAATCGGCGGTCGATTGTTAGAGGCTCTTCATCATGTAATCTGACATGGAGAACACACAGTCTGTTATGCCATTAGTCCAGGATTGTATTGTTGAACAGTGTAACAAGTAATAACAGCATACATTCACACAGGCTAACACTAAGGCCTAGATTGGCCTTTTCAGGTTTTGATAAAATCTCTGGATCACGCTATGAGATCTTTGTGTAAACACTGCTTTCATATGGAATATGAATATGATGGTGAGCACTGCTTTTTTTTTTTTTTTTAAAGTAATTACCCTTGCAAACGTCCCTTTTACCAGCTGCCACCATTAGCTTCAGGAACACCTGGCACATACATCTCTCACTCTCCCACTCTCAGGCTCATTCTCCCTCAGCCTCTAGTCACCTTCCCTCACCTCTCTCTTTCTTTTCCTGCCATGCTCTCTCATTCTCATCCCCTCCTTTCTCCTGCTCTCTGTTTCCCTTCTCTCTCCCTCCCTGTTGTTGCCCTTGTTTGTCTTTCTCTTTCCCCTTGGGCTTGCAGTTTCCTGTAGGGCTGGGCGGCCACATCAACGATGTTTCATCCAGACTGCTACAGTCAAGTGATAGGGCCTCTCTCTCTCCTTCTCTCTCTCTCTCTCTCTATCTCTCTCTCTCACTCACTCACTCTGCTTTTCCTTTCTGCCTTCCTTCCTTTCTTCATCTCTACCAAAAATTACCATTTTAACGTTTGACCCTACAGTTTCCCACGGCGCATCTCCGTTTAATAAAAAAAAGCCTGGCTTAAGCACAACATTAAAGTAAAATCTCTTTCCCAGAGGAGTATCTGAAGATTTAAACTTCTGAATGAGCATTTTCCATACCGATTGTGGTTACTAAAGCACGTTCAAATATAGACAAGTCATTGTTAGGAAAGTACGGACGTATAGAAATGGCGTATAGGTCAGATAAAGTGAAATTCTTTATAGCTCCTTAGCTGGAGGAGCGAGACCCCTCCTTCGTTTTCTAGCCGTAAAAGGAAGTGAGGCTTTGGAAGGGAGGAAGGGAAGGAGGGAGGTTCAGGGGAGGCGCAATCATGCCTACTTGTTGGAAAAGCTTAGTGCTGCCAACTAGAAAGAGCTTTGTATGAAACTCAAACCCCTGTTGACTTTACCACAAGTTACAGCCTGCTGCAGGGTTTCATTCCACAGTGGGGTCATCTAAGCTAAAGATAAGCGACACGAGTTTACTGAGTTCATCATAACGAAAGTAAAAAAAATAATCTATAAAGCATGCATGAACAAATGTAAAAGCTATTAATAAATGTAAAATCAAGATGCTGCATACCTGCCAGGGATCAGGCGTATTTCGCTAATGTTTTGGCTCATATGGTGTATTTTTTTCACTTGCATGTGTAAGGTAATCTCAGGCCATTTGGGGTTTCATTCTCAGTCTCTGTAAACGCCTCCTTCCATTCAGTCTGAGCTGAATTCCTATCTTAATACCCACAATGCCACAATGCCCACAATGCCAATGTTTATAACTGCAGCAAAATAGTCATCATGTTAAAACCTTAATGAATTCACTGGTTAATAATTGCAGGTTTTTTTTTTACTATTGACTGTCTACTATATCTACTATACTATCTATACTATATCTGCACTATTGTACCAGTGTCTCATGTTGGCTCAAGATGCATATGGTGTATTTTTTTCACTTGCATGTGTAAGGTAATCTCAGGCCATTTGGGGTTTCATTCTCAGTCTCTGTAAACGCCTCCTTCCATTCAGTCTGAGCTGAATTCCTATCTTAATACCCACAATGCCAGTTACAGACAATTCTTTTTTCCTTTCTAAACTCTTTTTCATTTTCTAGCAGCAATAGTGGAATTTTTCATTTTGGGATTATTTCACTTCACACATTTATTTAGTGCTCCAAATTTTCATATCTGTATATGTATTCAGATTTAAACCCTGGTATTCTCTCTTGCACATGTATTCGTATCTGTCTTTGTACACATTCTCTGCATAATTCATATTCACTTACGCCTCTCTTATGTAGGCCTACCCTTCACTGGATGTGTTAGAAAGTGTGCGGTACAGGTGACACTCACGGCTGACAGAGTTTAACCAGATCTTGGTCTGTGGTCCCTGGGTGGAGGCCGCGGATATAGAGGTTGGTTTTGCTCAGCTGGTCCCCTCCACCGCTGCTCCCATTACTGCTGGTTGTGGGGTTAGGACTGGGAGGTGCCATCTGTTGGGTGGAGGACACATACGCCTGCTAAAAAAATAGAGAAAATACGCTGAGATTTTGGTTCCTCCCATGAGACTAGTCACACAAAAGCAGAGAAGAGTGTCTTAAAGGGATTAGGAGTATTAGATTTTGTTACATTTGAGAAAACTTGAAAAGGTAAAAAAAAAAAAAGTAAAAGTATGTTTTAGGGTCCCCGGTTCGATCCTGACCTCAGGTTATTTCTGTGTGGAGTTTCTGTGCATGTTCTTCCTATGTTTATGTGGGTTTCCTTTGAGTTCTCTGGTTTCCTCCCACCTCGCGAAAACATGCCAGTAAGTAGAATGTCTATGCTAAATTACTCCTAGGTGAATAAGTGCGTGAATATGCCTCCTGTCCAAGGTATATTCCTGCCACTTGCCCAGTGTTCCTAGGATAGGATGCAGGACTTTTGTGACCCTAACCCAGGATAAAGCACTTAACTGAAGATGACCGAATGAATAAATCCCAAGTGTATGATTCTGTGACATTTTTAGAACAATAATATAGTGCCTTTCATTTCCAAACACACTCCTTCTGACTTTCAAAAACTCTAAGGTAAGTATTTGGTTTTATTCTTGTGCAGGTGCAGGAATCACTCAGACTCTTCATAATCAAAACACTACAGACTGATCTCATGTGTAGGGCTGGAAACGGCCTTGCCCCCGCTTCCCCCCTCTTCGCAAGGCTCTGCTTACTTTTCCAATTAACTCCTCATCAGTCACAGGGGCAGGCAAGGGTGGAAGATTTCATTAGAAAGGCCTGTGAAATCAGACCACAGACCAGGGACAATGGAGCAGTTTTAATGCAGGCTCAGAGCTCACTAGCATGGCTGTGGATGTTTGAAATTTGGGAAGGGTGGCTTCCAGGGAATACCTGTCATGAAGGTTAACCCAGGCCCTAGACACAACTGTAATCAGTGGGTTGCAAAAGTGTTTGATACACTAATCTTCTAAAAATCCAAAGTAAAGTTAGTTCTGGTCTTTACACAGGTCTTATTTCTTCATGAAATATTATACAGTCTAAGGATATTTCACTGCCTCCTATAATAGGAAATGGTTGTTTTGCTAACACTAAAGTGTAAAATGAACTCTTTGTAACCCCATGGTTACGAAATGATGTCTTTTTTTCTGCAATCAGTCTAAAATTTGCATGTTCTTTACATGTTCTCATGTCCTTGGCTTTACTCTTAAGCACACCCACATCCTTTGGCATGTGCTATGTTTTAGGTGGACCCACATCTTAATTAAAATGTCTCTGTCAGCTGTACCAGACACCTACTATCCCTGGACCAGGCATGTACCTCCACTTGTGATCTGTGAAAGTATGCTGAATTATCCACAGCGGCCATCGCCTACCCAAGAAAAACATTTATTTGTACTCACATTACCTCTATCTAACATTTCTCAGCCTCCTCTTTGGAATTGGCAGGGATCGTGTTTAAAGGATTTTAAAAGCCTTTCAAAAACCTTATTCTCATTTCAAGAGGCCTTGTTCCCACTCGGGGAACACTTTTTGACATACACACTGTATGATCTAGTATTCGTTGCCCCATTCCGCTCCTCTTCAGGTCAGACTTGGTCATTGAGGCTTGTCTAATTGGGGACTGAGCTTGTTAGTGTCCAGCACTAATCTCTCTCATGTGCTGGGGGGCAGTGAGAAGTCACTGTCTCATTAAGACTGCTCCACTCTGCTCACTTTGCTTCGCCATGAGAAAAGCTGATGACTGAAAAGCACCCCGTCTGCCAAGCCCATTCGTCCTGCTCAAGGTGAGATGCAACTAAAGCAATCAGCTAAACCACTGATATGCAAAAAAGCACTAAATGCAGATTATTTAATAGTGTATACACTTACAGCAAAGGCTTTCCATTTATCGTCACTGGCACTACCCGTTCGTCCCCATTTAACTATCATTCAAATGCAGAACGCACGTCAGACATATTTTTCACAGTCTAGCGCTATTCCAACCCTGAGATTTACACCTGTGTTCTCACATTCCACGAGCCTGTCACAGGCTCTGCGTTCCTGCTGATCGGCTCCTTCTTGATTCTACAGGGCGAGGCTTTGCTCGGTGTGACAAGCAGCAGAGCAAACACCCGGTCACAGACAAATCAATATGAGCAAAGCACATGCCGGTACATCTCGGTCTCTGCCTAACTCAATCAGGGAGGCTCTCCTTCACTGCGCCATGCACACGTGAGGGCTCTATCATCACTCCCAGAGATATGTAGCCCGATAATGAGAGTCTAGTCAAGAGAACAGGCAACATAAATCTGCCGTGGGATTATAGGCACCAGGAACATCCAGTGACATCCTTTGACTGGAATAGAAGAATGTTTTATCAATTATGCAAAAAGTTACAGGCAAAAGCCATGCAAATAGTGCACTGCATCTTTAATAAAACCAGATGCGTGCATCAGGATGTGTACGCCTGGGCCATTTGAATATAAAATCTTGATCAGTATGTCCATTACCTTGTAATGGTAGGAAATGTGAGAGACTGGGACACAGTAGTGAATTCAACATTTTTTCAGTGTACTCTTATCTTTATAATAATTCACTGTATGTTAAAGCAGTTTACGTGAAAATCATTTATTCAGGAAACTTAATGGCAGTTAAAGGTCTTAGGTTTTCAGCAC
The DNA here is from genome assembly GCA_028566375.1 of Leptodoras nelsoni. NCBI lineage: Eukaryota > Metazoa > Chordata > Actinopteri > Siluriformes > Doradidae > Leptodoras > Leptodoras nelsoni. The sequence continues at coordinate 19,558,847 of JAOVVG010000018.1, forward strand.
ACATTACAATAACTTCTAAAAGTCTATGGAACTGTCCATAAGGGATGAACACCATTGTTCCTGAAGATGGTGGACAGTGCTATCTAATACGTCACTCTGAAGTCTCCCCAAAAAGCGTTTGGCTGGTTGAGATCTGGTGACTAGAAAGGCTATATTAAATGATTTACTTTGTTGATTTGTTGTTGTTTTTTACTTTGTCATCCTGTATGAAACCGTTTAGTGAACGCTTGTGTCCTGTGGATATGGGTGGGGTCATCCTGGAAGAGACCACTCCCATTATCATAGGATAAATGTGAGTAGAGAGAAGAATTTAGTATTGATTTGCAGTGATGCTTCCCTCTAAGGGGACAAGTGGACCTGAATACCATACCATACCATACCATAACATTCTCATAACATTCTCATAACATGACCTGTGACAGTAGAACAATATGATTTTGCATAAACGGTTACTGACAAATACTTTTAACATTTATGTACTACACTGAAGTACCAGAAAAACTGGTATACCAGTCCACACACTTGGTAGGGATGTTGGAGGGAATGCTGCACAGTCCTCGCACTGATGTTTGTTGAGGCACCAGCATTGAATTGCAATGTTATTTGAGGCAGTGTTGCACGCCTATCACGTGAAATGGTTCTTGCCAGCCAACGCTGCTCACGTTCACCCAGAGTCTTTTACCTCCGAAATGCTATGACTCATCTTATGAGCTCCAGCTATTAAACCTTGTTGAAAATTGTGATAACTTGCCATTCTCAAGGTGGAAACAGCTCTAGAAGCTTCCATAGATGTCTATTGTTTTATATATGCTCTGGCAAATGCAACCAATGGCATGCATACTGTGTACTTTACATAGGCTCCAATACCAGTTTTTTTCTCAGTGTACTTGTCTTTAATGTCACTAATGCTGTTTTACTATACACTAACACCACACTGAAGAAGTGGACATGTACCAAGTTAGTAAATACCATTAGAAACCAGAAAAAAACAACGTTTCGTGTTCTCGCTGCTCCAAACACACCTGATCCAACTTATTGAGTGATTCATAATTAGCTCTTGAGAGGCATCAGGTGTGTTTGGAGCAAGAAGGGGGGGGGAAGCGTAAAACTGTGGGCTGGATTCCTCTGAAATAGACCATGTTTCATTTGGAAACCGATACTCATTTCGAAATCACACCATTCCAATGAATAAAACACAGAGATGTTGATTTAATTGAAAGCAACAGCGAGCAAGGGAGAAGAAAAAAAAATTACTCAACCCCTCTGTGTCTGCCTCCCTCCTCCCACATTTTCTCGTTAAACCTACAGACGAGGGGTTACACCGTACTTCCATTTCGACAGCCTTCCCCTCCCTGGGACTTATTCATGTACGAAGCTGTCAGGTTTCCTGATCTCTGCCGGATGAAAAGCTTTGACTTTTTGCGGCTGCTGACACCTCCAGATGTGAGTGTGCTGCTTGAGCTGGGAATTCCAGGAATTCCAAGTCATTAATCTGAGCAATCTGCATCCCTGCCAAGCGTGCAAGAAGGAGCCAAAATCCTCTCTGAGACTCATTTCAAAACACAACTCTACACACAGTTCAGTTCCACTGGTGCTTTCTACGAGCTCTGCATGGGGAGTGCTCTCTTTGTCCCCTGCTCGGGTTTTCTGTGCCTGGAACAACAAAACACGTCCCGTCCCTCTCTTAGGGAAAAAAAAAGACAGTTTTGAGTTAATGTTCAGTTTGGCTGAGTGTTGTCTGGCTGTCTTCATTAAGAATCTAGAGGAGACATCATGAATGCGTGGGATGATGAGTCAGCTTTATTATTCAGTCAAGCAATTGAATATTTTTGAATATTTACAGCTTTTTAGAAAAATAACAGAAATTCGCTGCCAAAAAGGGATACAATGCGTCCCTCATTAGAATCAAGTTATTGCACTACTGCTTAGGTGTAAGCAATCTAAAGAAGAAAGTTCATGTTTAACAGGACTTCAGCAGTTTTTTGCTTCTCCTATAAACTATCCCAGAGCAGGCGTTGTCACCATGCACACACTTTATAGCACCGTATCTCACAGTAATAGTTGCACAGATGCTGTGATTATGATGACAGTTAGAATAATGCTCTTACAGCTACAGCTGATGCACTCTAAAGTAATCCAGCATCTGCATTATCAGGTAGCAAACAAGGATGCAGTGCAATTCACACAACATCCTTCCTCCAGCTCGGTAAACTCCACATACTTTTTGGTACCACAATCATCACAAGATGACTGGCAGTAATCTCTATTCACGATTAAAGAAGTGTTTAGACCTGCATTGAAATTGAGTTCCAGCTCTGTCTGAAAATACAACTTTTCATCATTTCCAAGCATGCACACACAAGGCATGAAAAGTAAACTGCCAAACCCCCGAGCCTGTACACACATACGCGTCAGCCAACTGGGTAATCCACAGGTCCGGATTCTGGGACTAAGCCTGTGTTGTTTGGCCATCCTTAGCCCGGGAAGATAATGACCTTGCCAGGACGTTCAGCACTGCACTGAGCATGCAGCAGCCTCGTTTGTACAGGAGTGCCAAGTCAGTTGCTCGAGGTTCATCCTTAACATCTGGAAATGGACTAGGCAACAAATTGCTTTGTTTATCACATACTGAATAAGGGGTGGTTTCAACCATATTCCTGATAGCAATTCAGTACGACTGAGGAGTACAGTACAGAACGTTTACTTGTGTGCCCTCTAAAAGGGGACGAAACTGTCCATTTCCTTCAAGCGTACGTACTTCAGTGCTTTTAGTGTGTATCGTTTACTAAAGCTGCACAGAGGCAAGTGTAACTTTAAAGCGGCCCATGAGGTTAAATCCTTTGACACCTGATTTCCAGGTGTAAGACAGCTGTTAAAGGTACAGAAGGTGCACCTTTGGGAGTAACAAGGAAGCACTAAGGAAATACTATTTTTTTTAAGAGGGAAATAAATATCTGTATGTAAATGAGTTAAGGTTATTGTTGTTATAGCTATTAGAAGTGCCTATGGCTAGATCAGTTTAGGATGTTAGAATGTTTAGACACATTTTTGGTCTTATAAGAGAAACACAGAAGTCTTTTACAGGACACCCCCCCCTCTCACTCTCCATCCCAAAGCCTTGATGATTACATGCCATTTTTGCATCATGCTAAGAGTACGTAGGGGTGGGGCCAATTATTCAAACTTGGATAAACTCATTTAGGCACCATTTACACCCCTCCCTCCCCACCCTAACCCCCCACACACCCCCTGTCATTTCTTTGGAAACGCAAATCAATACGCCATGCTAATTAATTGCACGCTTTGATGTCACGCGCTTTGCCGTTTCCCTTTAAGTCCGCGAGCCCCTTAACTTCCCCGACATCCCGAGGCGAGAAAACAGGAGAAGCGAAGCGAAACCTTCACCGCTGTCCCGCACTCCATCCCTGTCCCTGTCCCTGTCCCTGTCCCGCTACACTAGCGGTCACGCTATCCGGTCCGGGATACAATCCCGTTCTCCCCCTCACCCCCCCTCCTCTTCCCGTACGCTCCACTTTCAAGGACACTGCAGCTCGCGACCGCGCAAACTGAACACATGCCGCGCTGATAAACCCCGCAAAACGAGCGCCTCGCGGCTCCCTACGGCGCTTACCTTTTTGCCGGTCCGGTGAGTGTAGCCGTTATACGGGCTGGTTCCTGTCCTTGGCGGTGCGGAGAGCAGCATTTTATTTTCCCGACCGTGTGCCGTACGGAGCGGCGAGCTCAGCCGAGGCAGCCTGGTGACGTCACTCAGCGCCGAGTGTGGGAAGAGATTGGAGCCGCGCGCCGCGATCACACCAACCCGAGCGCGCGCGCCACTACCGCGCAAAACTGTTTATTCATCTAATAGCCTACAGACAGGATACACGCGTACAGCTCCAAAACACACACACACACACACACACACACACACACAAGAAAGAAACCTGCCTTATAGAACGGTTATAGCCATTCTGCACACTTTCCTGTCAGCCGTTATTATACAGGAACCCTTACAGCAATGTCAGACGAATTTCATATCTAAACAATCATATCTGAAAAATCATGATTTTCGCACGTGCTATTTTTTTGACGTGATTTATTTGTACAGTGTTTCACATTCACATTTCTCGCCCCTTACTGCACAGGGACCCTTACAGAAAAGTCACATGAAGTCACATGATCTATATGTAAATCATCAACATTGACACGTGAGTTTGAAACACTTTTTTTTCTCAATTAAATGTAAGTTATTTTTGTCATGTTGTGAACTGATTCATTTCTCACGTGAGTGGATTTCAGACATATTTATATGAACTTCATATGTGAATAATGCCATGATTCACCTGTGAATTTTTTTCTCACATTATGTTCATTCATTCATCTTCTTGGCCGTTTATTCCTTTTCAGGGTCAGGGGAGAGCCGGTGCCTAGCCGGCAGCATAGGGCACAAGGCAGGAACAACCCTAGACAGGGTGCTAATCCATCGTAGGGCACACACACACACACACTAGGGCCACTTTAGAGACGCCAATCAACCTAACGTGCATGTCTTTG
>JAOVVG010000018.1:19593245-19605090 GCA_028566375.1 Leptodoras nelsoni
TCAACTGCTCAGCTGTATAAATGAGATAAATGTAAGTCACTCTGGATAAGGGGGTCTGCCAAATGCCATAAATGTAATGTAAATATAAAGCATAATTTAAATGATTTGATATTTATAGATGTAACTAGTTTAAGATTAAGTTTATTTTGTGTATTGCATCTTTTGTTTGTTTTTTTTGTTCACTGGTTTAAATTTCCAGTGTAAATGATGTCTCCCTGTACTTCAGGTCTTGACAAACATCAAGTTGCCTCAGAACCTGAGCGTTATTTGCCATATTACAGGCAACATTATACTTGCCTAGTGGAAGGACTACAGAAATGAAGCTCCATATTGGTTCATGACAACAGGCAGGAGTCCAGTGTTCATCATGCCAGAAGGTGGATGAATGAGGGATGAGAGGACATTCTGGATTTGGAGATTTGGAAACCAGAGATTGGACAATCTGTATGAGGATTAGGATGTCACAGCTCAGGAAATTAGAAAATTTGTAGAAGGCAAGACCATACAGATAATCAGCAAATCTTCAGTGGAGATGTCTCGCATTTCCCTTTCAGTAAAGGTTCCCCACTTTATTAGAGTCACTTATTTGCATTCCTTTTGTTCCGCTATAGTTCCTCTGACCTTCCCTTGGTCCCCAAACATTTTAGCAGTAACATAACGCTGACCACTTGGATGCTGAAAGTTTTTTTTTGGGTGAAAACGTTTCCAAGAACTGTCTTGCGAAAAAACCCGTGTTGCAACATTTTCAGTAATTCTGTCCCAGTTGACTTGTTCATCCTGGTTACACCGGGAGTCAGAAGTCCAAATCTCATCATGCTGACAAGTTGAACAGCAGGTCATACCACAGTCCTGCCTCACTTCACCGGCACTCAAACCACAGCTGGTTCTCACAAAAGTCCTCCACAACTTCCAGATGACATTGATACATAGTGAGAGTGCCATACTGCTATAGTCAGGATAACACAACAAATGAGGAACTATGTTGTTTGGAGCATAAGCCCTGTTTCAACTAATCTGCATTTTACAGAGAAGAGAGAGTGTGCCGTGACATGCAGGCTTGTAGTGATGTGCAGTAGTTTTACTGCAGGCCAAATTTGCGAATCTAATCGTCTTGGAACCTTTTAGAGAAGACATCCATTAACTTTTCCATGTTCATTTTGTGCTTTTGCCTAATCCTATGTAAAAATGGATTCAATTTTAATTTCCTGTAAAGAGAGTTATTAAGCGGGTATTCTGTGTGTGTTTTATCTGGAGCAAGCAGATTTCATGTTCAGGCTATTAATAGTTTATTTAAAGTCTGTCTGCCGAACAGCTTAAACAACCAGTAAAAGAGCAAGTCCTGTTCCTGATGTTTTTATTTGGTTGTGTGGCTAACGTTTCTAAATCCTGTAGTTGATGGTGGAACCACTTGTACTCGGTGGATTAATGAGCATGGATGGAGGGCAGATCATTTCAGAATCAGAAACACATAGGTTTGTTGAAGCAAAACATGATGTAACTCTAGTGCTAACTTCACTGTTTGATATTTTGGTGCAGTGTGAGCCTTTTGGTTGAAAAGTTTGCTACCTACATGCTGACTTTGATGGCACACAGACTTGTTCATCTGAATTAATGAGTTTAACTAACTAACTAGTTCGCAGTACATTACATTACATTACCTTCCCATTTTTTTATTTAGTCACTTGGGTTTCCTGCCAACCAAACTACGGCACTGGGTAGCTTTCACTGGCCTGAGCTATAAATTTATGATTTGTCAGCTTTTGTATGTGCTGTATACTGTATAGTTTGTAGGTTTGTGGGCACCATCACTCTCGTATGTGGACCTTCTCTGAACTGTTGCCAAGACAGCACATTGCAGCAGTTGTATAGGATGTCTTTGGATGCTGTTGCATTAGGGGTTCTCTTCACTGAAGCCCAAACCTGCTCCAGTGTGACAACGCCCCTGTGCACAAAGAGAGCTCCATGAAGACGCGGTTCACATAGCCCATTTTGACCAACACGGAACAGGTTGTGTTTCCGTTTGTGAACCTATTTTTGACCAAAACCTGAAAAGTTGGTCTCCAGCTAGAGCAAAAATTTCCAGGGTTTTCAGTGCAAAGTGTAGCTATGATGTACAGGTGGGAAGTGAGAAATCGTCAGGAAAAAAAAAAAAGAGTGTACAGTGTTCTGCTGATGAAACCTTTTTCCGCCTCATTGCTTTGTTTTATATATAATATGACAAAAGTTTCTTACAGTTTCCTTTACGCGCATTTTGGCAGTACATCTGTGAATAAAAGCATCTTGCATACCATTCGCATTGCACGAAATAGGATAGAGGTCTTCTATGTCTGCTTCTCATGAATAGTTGATCCGTGTTTGTTTGTTTTTTTTGGACAACAATGAATCCCTCTATTAAGAGACGCAGGTAATCCATGATCTCGCTGCTACTGTGTGCGTCTGTTGTGCATTGAACACTTTTGTGTTGTATGAACTTGAACACCGATTGCACCCGAGGTAGGTCTCCTTCCCACGACATCCATTAATGCTTTTGTGGCTGAATGAACAAATCTCAAGAACCATGCTCAAAGCTAGTGGAAAGCCTCCCCAGAAGAATGGAGGTTACAAAAGCAAAAGGGGACTCCATCTCCATCTGTAATGGAATCTTCAGAAAACCCGTACGTCAGTCATCGGCAGGTGTCCACAAACTTTTGTTTATGCCGCACAGACAACTTGCAGGATAATATCAGTACCTCCTGTCATATTGATTTTTGCTTGGTTTCAGATGTGACATTTCCGTACCTGTAAACATTACATAATTTCCGTCATTGCATGTATTACATAAGAGCTAGTGTCAGTTAGAGTAATTGTGGCTGAGTATTAAGACAAACAGTCAATCCTACGCCAGTATCTCTAGAGTGACTGATGATATTTTGAATAATAACTTGAGGAAATAACAAAAAGCAGTCAGCAAATTTGCTAGATAAATGTGAACCAGATGGCTGTGGTATGACTGTGGGGTCTTTTTTGCTTAAATCCTGGCTTGGATGAAGAATCCGGTCTTCTGTTTGTTTACGTGTCCCTGTCCCACACACGGTATCATTATTACTCAATTTCGAGGAAGGAACCTGTGCTGCCACACCTTAGAGATTTATGCATTTGCTGTCTCTTTCCTGGCAGACTCAGGGATTAGCGTAAAGAAGTGCATGTCTTTCAGCTGGGCTCTTGTTGGTGAGCACAAGTGCCACCAATGAAAGGATGTTTGTTGCCGGTGGTAGGCAGGACGAGCTGTAATTGGTGTTTTCTGCTCGCAGCTTTAGTGTTTATACCGTTTTAGAGCAGAGGGCAAAGGGGGAGCAGATTGCTGCATGGTGTTAAACAGAGGAAGGTGGGCGGTGTTGATGTGGCAGCCGCAGGAAACGTAGGTTGTAGACACACCCCTTCTTAAGTGTTTCCAAGCCCATGTATAGTACATAGTAAGTGGCTATTTCAGACGAATCCTGGAAAATGTTTTTCTTTCCACAGCTTTTTTTTTTTTTTTAAGATGATCTCAGGTTGTGCCTCCGACTGGCTTTGCCCTTCCTTTCACGTGCCGTGCGAGTTTCGCCGCTCGGACATCGCAGCCGTTTGCCGTGTTTACTTTGCTTCCCACGCAGACTTGTGAAGACTTAATTCCATTCTGTATTCCTGCATTTGTTCACGCTCTCTTTTTATCTCTCTTCCCCCATTCCTCGCCTCCTGTTCTCCCAAACCCCCCCCCCAGCCTCGCCCTCTGTCTTCCCTGCGAACTTTTCACCTGAGACCCGAGGCTTAATCTGTTTGTGGTAACATGAAGGGTGATGTTCTTGTTTGCCCGCAACTCTCCTCTCAACAGCTCAAATACGCTTTCAAGTCTCCTGAACCTGTGCGAGCACTTCGCTGGAGAATGAAAGTCTCGCCTGGAATGTAATTGGAAACGTCTTGCACACAAGTGTAAACAAGTATTATACTTGGCAAATTAACAAGAAAATCACATAAAGCACATAAGTGACTTTTTGCAAAACAGTGCAATGTAACATGGATATGAAGCTAATATAGCTATGAGAAATGACTCTCTTGTCTTCTTTTGTTAGGTAGTTTAAAATGTCCTTCAGAATGGTGCGATTTTATTCATTCTGTCCTTTCTAGGTGCCATCTAGTGATTTTAGATAGATGTATTAGCATTTATTCTAATGCATATTGATATGGAAACATTTGCAGGACTGTGGGAGATTGGTTAGACGTTCTGTGGGAGTGGATGGGATAGTGTAAGCAGAAGGAATTGTTCAGATGTTCTGTGGGAGCAGATATACAGATGGCTTGGGGGAATCAAGTTTTCCTGTAACAACACCCTGCCTGACAGGCTATTCGAAGATCCCTTGAGTGACATACAATTCTGTCCTTTATTGCCCCGTTCTACCCTTTTAACTTGCTGTTTGGAGGAAAGACATTGACCACAGAACAAATGAACTGATCATGATGATGGTTTGTGTACATGTTCATCGGAAATGTAATATTACTTGCGTTGTGTCTGATGCCTCTGCTGCACCGTCATTCCATGCAAAATAGTTCACCAGAGAAGCTGAGCTCAGGAATTTTGGTCTGGATTCCACACGCTTACTTCACTCATTAAAATGATTTGTTGCCTTTGATCTATATTTGTTTAATGATTGTTGATTATGTATAAGGATTGTTGCAGCTTGGTAAAGCAACGTTTTAATTCAGGCAACCAAAATCTGCAGAATGTCTGCCTGAAAGAAGCTCTACCAGGGATGTAGATGTTTTTGTGAGCTCTGGGCAGACGTACACAAATACTCTATTGAGCTAATGCACAAGGCTATCAAAAGTGCTGGAAAACTAGCAAAGTGAGCTAATAAGAGGTGCTTGTTGTAATGCTTCCTGTCATCCATGCTCCACTGCATATGAAACCACACCTCGCAAGAGGAAAACATGATCAGCTGTAACTAAACGCAAATAAACGTGGCCGAAATAGCAATAGACTGAGCAGAATGCAGAATGATGGCATGCAAAGCCAAACGGTAAAGTAGAAGTTGTAGTGGATTTGAAGACTGCTTTGATTCCTAGGGGTCAGCTATGGCACGCCGTAGTAAAACGGATGATAAAACCCTTGGAGATGATTGTCAATCCCTTCAATACTGCAATTACTGGGTCTCGGCGGTGACATGCACCTCTTCATTAATGCTCGGATGCCGTGCACGGCTGGTTTGTATCCCTCATTAAGCTGTCGTTTCAGGCAAAGAGATGACCAGCGTCAGAGAGAAAGCAGGTGTGCTCTGGCCATCGTTATCCTCTTGAACGGTTTCCAAAGCTGCATGTCTGGGCTGCTCCACCAGCTGGAGAACATTCTGCAAAACATCTCCTCTTGCTGCCAGTCAGGTTTGGGTATGCATTGTTGTTAGTCCAAGGTCAGGCCTCCTATAGTGTTGTGAGACCTTGATGATGCTGTAAACCCCAGCAATGGAGTTCCACAGGTCACGCATTCCTTGGTCTTATAGGCTACTCTTTGTGTAGCCTTGTGATCAGGACTGACCATCAAAAAAATTCTGTACTCACTGGATATTCTGGTACATGTTACGGAAGATACGAATACAATATTTGGAATGAACAGGTGTTAATACAGATACAGATATGAGTAGGAGGTGTACTATTTGTTTTTTAGAAAGCTTTGCCAGAAAGGTTGACACGGCATCTGGTTGAGTTTAAAGCCGTGTAACGGCACAGGGATCCTGCTGTCCACGACGTGAGCAGGAGTTTTTTTGTTTTCACGTCAGCACAAACAAATGGTCGGATATGAAATTTGCTGTAGAAGCTATTACCGTGATTGTACAGCATTCATTCGTTCATCTTTAGTCACTGCCTGATCAGGGTCCCTGATTTATATTAGGGTATATGTTTGTTTATATTTTGGGAACTAAAACGCACTGAATTTGTTAATTACATTACATTTATGGCATTTGGCAGACACCCTTATCCAGAGTGACTTACATTTTATCTTATTTATACAACTGAGTAGTTGAGGGTTAAGGGCCTTGCTCAAGGGCCCAACAGTGGCAACTTGGTGGTGCTGGGGCTTGAACCCCCAACCTTCTGTTCAGTAACCCAACACCTTAACCATTGAGCCACCCCTGCCCCTAGGAAGTACTGAATGAAGGTACAAATTAAGCATTAACTGCACAAATGCTAAATATGTCTAGCCAACAAAAGAGGATTAAAAATCTAGTTGAGACCGATTATACATTATGTGCACACAGTATGTGAATGATTTTTCTACCCCCTGGTGTTTTCTAGTGTTTCCCGGGATAGGGTTAATTCGTTTAGGTACAGATAATTACATTTTGAGCAATAAAAAGATACAGGTTGTGGCATTGTGCTACATGTAGTATTTGTTGTGCTTGAAATCAAATATCCTCATTCACTTAATCAGGCTTTTCTTTATAATTATGAGTTGGATAAACCTTCCTGACAAGTGCAAATAAGCTACACCGCAGAGCGTGTCCAGGCGCAGCGCTAATGTCTGATCTTTTTCACTTAGAAATCTCAATGCCATTTCTGTTAAAGGACACTGAAGGCCACAAATGTGTGCGACATTTGTAAGTGCCTCATTTCAGGGCCCACAGGATGCTTTGATCCCCCGCTAATGAGCCACTATAACTTGGCAGACTCCAGCAAAATGCATATCTCATTAAGGCTTTAAAACACCTGAAGCCTTTGAAGGTGATGTAGCCGGGCAAGCCCTGCTCGTGCCTGTTTGTTTCTGGATTTGGTTAGGCGGGGAAAACCAAACAGCCCATGAAGCTTTGAATTCTGGAGGTTTTTGTTAATGTTCATGTAATACCACACAAGTAGCTTTGAAAATCTTTGGGTCCAAGCTTTTATGATACAAGTCCAAATATTTCTAAGTTGCTTTTGGTCAAATCAGATCATAAAAATCCACACACAGTTTGCTTGTGCATCAGTCTAATCTGTGGTGCATCTGTTTTGTATAGTTGTTATGCAGGCAAATAATGCAAACCAATGTTATTAATCATTATAGCATGTATATTAAGGAGAGTAGGTGCATCTGCATATATCAGATTTTTTTATAGATCTTGTACAAAGTTTTTTGTTACTTGCCACTACCAATACTGATTATGAAATGAGTAACCTATAAAATGAACAATTTATTTATGTTTTATTTTGCTATTATCTCTCCCTGGTTTAAGTAGTGGCCTTGAAACCACTATAAACCCTGCTAGACCCTATCTGTATAATGATTTTGTGGGAAGTGCATTAACTCCATATTAATGCCTATGAATTAAGAATGGAAGGTCATAAAAGCTCCTGTAGGTATAGGTGTCCAAATATGCCTGATGATATCAGAAAAAACTGCTATAAATATAGCAGTGTGAAAGTGAAACGCTTAAAAAAAAAAACCCACCTAAGAAGATTCTGGACTTCCTAGATTATCTAAAGGTCAAAATCTACCCTTTACCTTGTTTTCAACTAGTAAAATAACATACATTTGCCAAAGCCATGTATATAGCCTAACTGTGCTGGAATGTCAATAAACCCGAACTACTTACCTACTTGTATAAAAGATGCCCTAGTTCCTCCTCTTAATATTTGATGTCAATTGAATATATTGAATATAACAGTTTGATGTCTGTGATGGATCACAGTGTTGGACAGATACCTCATGCGAAATACTTAAATTTCATCACATAATTTTGCAATTGTTATACGTCAACACAACCATACCATAAACCTACTTTATTTTTGGTTTATTTATGCAGGCAGTCTATTTTTTATTGTTACATTCATTTCAGTGTTATGAATCACGGATTCACAGACTTTCCAGCATATTCCTTCCAGGACCTCTAGACTCAGATGCATACATGACATTTTATGAGGCTCTGTGTGTTTCCTTGTCCAACACCATTGAGCTGCAGCAGCTGGGGGAGTTCAAAGATAGGAACTTTTCTGCATTTCTAAATGAATCTTTCATTAAATTCGAATTAACTTACAATCTGAGTGAATAAGTACTAAAATGAATAAAAGCTATACATAGTTTTACCTCTGAAGGAAAGCAGTTAAAAAGTCTGCCTATCCTGGCCTTCAGTCACTTTGTTTAAAACATCATATTAAATAAATCAGGACGCATCTTCTAAGTATATACATCTTGCTGTATACGTCTACATGAAGGCATTAATTTCTTTAAAAAGAAAGGATTGCAAAAGACAGCCCTCTTTGTCTCCGATGCGGATTCATTACTTGGACTCATCACAAGGGTTGTTTTAAAATATTACTTTTTATTCAGTGGTTGATGAAAAATAACTATTGAGCTTTATTCATACAAATGGAATTTTACCTTTAAAAGGTGTAATCAGGGCTTTGGAAGGGAAACTGTAAGGCATTTTAGACAATTAAACCTCGGGTCCTAGCATTCATGGGGATGTTACTTTGAAATGTAACACCTACATAATCATTGTTGCAGACCACATACATCCCTTTATGGCAATGGTATTCCCAGCAATCAATCCGATCATGCATCTGTGGGATGTGCTGGACAAACAAGTCTGGTCCTTAGAGGCTCCAACTTGCAAATTACAGAACTTAAAGGATCTAATGTGATGGTGCTAGATATCACAGCGCCTTCTGAGGTCTTGTGGAGTCCATGCCTCAAAGGATCAGAGCTGTTTTGGCAGCACAAGGAGGACCTACACAATATGGCACACAATTATGCATAATTATGCCAAAACAGCTCTGATCCTTCAAAACCTCAGTACTGACGTTAACCATTTTTGTCATGTATGTATGGGTTACCGGTTTCATCTAAGCATTGAGCAATTTTGAAGGTCTGCAGTGAATACGACACTGAACATAATTTTTGTTGCATTTTACTTTAATATTTTAAAACGACGAAATTAATATTGCATATCCAGATATTCAAATATGCACCATTTTCGGCCTAATGTACCATAGCTACATCAGTTTTTCATTCCCTGGCTCCATTCAGGCTAATCTCACCCAAGGTTTTCTGAAGCACTTTGGCGTCCATTTTAACAAGCTCTTCAGTCCACACTAGTGGCGTCAGATGTGCATAAAACATGAGCCCTTTCCATCATGCTTGTTGTAATCTTGTTTTTTTGTGAGGAAGTGAGGCGTAAAAACCCATAGACTTCCATTGAAATCTCTGTGAATAATGCTTTATAAGATATTTTATAAGCAAAGCAAACGAACAAGAAAATGCAACCCTGCTATAAATAGGTCTTGATGTATCATTATAGGTTTACCGTTTGCATAAAACATAGTCTAATTTATGTGGGTGTGTTAGTACCGAACCTATAAACTTAAATTACAATAGGACTTTTGGCCCTTTGTTTTGTTGTGGAAGATTTGGCTTGGTGAAGTTTAGTCTGAGTTTTCCTGGAAGCTGAGATGGAGTTGACTGACTGGCTTATCTGTTTCACCTGGCGCCTAATATGTCTTTATTCTTGAATTATAAGGACCTTCTATTATCCTAATATCAACGCAGCAAGCCATTATCCAACGAAAGAAGAAAACTGATATTGAAGTCCTATTGCACAACACACACTATTAATGATCAAAGACAACAAACTGCTCTGTGAAAATATCAAGAGGCGGAACTACATCTTTTATACAATATAAACACCAGGATGTGCCAAGATCCAGGTATTATTACTGTTGTTATTGATCCTGTAACTTGAACCGCATGGTAGTTAAGATATTACACTCACATGGTCTTTGGTCACACATGACTTTGTACAGGTATGCAAGCCAAAGTTCATTGGATAAAACCCCCTTTGCAGTCTGCGTATGAACATATTTGATTGATGGAAGCTTGAGGACCATCATGCCCTGAAGGAACAGTTAGAAAGTTGACAGAACCTGTGTTGCATATACAGTATTATTACACTTATTTAGTACAGATCACATTCAGCACCTTACAGACTCGGTCAGTAAATAAAGTTCCTATATTTCCTTTTTACTTCCGTTTTTATGCTTTATTTTAGGGGGGAAAGTCCCGTGATGACAACATTGTGTTTTTTCCGGTAAAGATGAGCTAGACCCATCATCAAAATAAACATGTCGAGACGGTGTACATTCACAGAACAAAAGGATGAGGCGTATATGCTAGTAACTGCATTCTTCTCAGTGAGTCTGAAAGTGCAGCGGATGACTCAAAGCACACGTTCATTCAAGTTTCGGTTCGGGTTGGGAAGGTTGGTGACCGCTATGTACAGTAGCAGCAGCTTTCGAAATGACTTTTGTGATCACATTCTAATGACAAACCCTACACTGCTTTTGATAAATGTCTTGATAGAACTCTATAACAATCATAGTCCTGTATGTCCTTATAAATAACTGGGACAGAATAAAATAAAACCACCAGGTTGGTTTTCTTTCTCTTATGCAAGTTGCCAATGCTTTTTAAATGTATTTTAATGAATTAAAGTCATACATCTGCAAAACAAATTAGTTCCTGTTATCACTTATGTTGTGGCAGCTATACCTTCCTTAGATTCTTAGTTTCCCTATATTCCCTGCAGTGTTTCTAGTGGCAGAGAATGTAAAGGAACAACTGTAGTGTTACAAAGCACTGACACTGAACACTCCTTTCATAAATATTAAAGAAATGGTATATACAGTACATGCAATATATATATATTATATGTAAGGTGTATACATGTGTGTGTATATGTATTACATATATGTGCGTGTATGTCTCTGTGTGTATGTGGCTTACCCTCTTTGCGTCGAAGATTGTCTTCTTTAAAAGAAATATTGTAATGATTTGAGATACTGGATTTCTGATTTCCATGAGACAAATGGCTTGAAATATGTAATACGTCACTTTATGTGTAATGAATATAAATATGACAGTTTATCTTTTGAATTAAACTATGAACACAAATGAACTACACACTATATAGTGTGTATATACACACACACACATATACACACACACTGATTAGCCTGCAATGGCCCTGATGTGGTAGTGTTAGTCAACGCAAACTGTGCAGCAACAGATGGGTTACTGTCTCTGACTTTACATCTACAGGGTGGAGCAACTAGGAGGGTGTGTCTCATAGAGTGAACAGTGTTTAGAAACTTCAGCAGTGCTGCAACATCTGAACCATTTGTCTGATCCAACACACACTAACACACCACCACCACATCAGGGTCACTGCAGTGCTGACTATCATCCACCACCCAAATAACACCCTGCTCTTTTTGGGGCTAACAATGTTCAAGCTATAGTAACAACCTATAGCAACAGTATCATTCAGTCCTTTGTCAGACGGGCACTGTGAACAACCTGCACAACCTGAAGCTCCATAGTTCCATTGAAGGAAAAAGTACCCCAAATCATGTGCCCCATAGAAAACATCTTAGGTGGACTCTCTTTGTCATGCCAGTAACGTTGTAAGCCATCAGGATCGTCAGCATGTCCCATGTTTGGTGTTCCCTTGCAAAGTCCAAATGGGCAATTTTGTGGCGTTGAAGGAGACGAGTCTTAATTTGGGTCGAAGATTGTCCCGTGTCTTGACGGACAGCCTGAAAATTTTTTTGGGTTTCTCACTTGACTTTTTTGCTCCATACTCTATAACAGCAAAATGACTGTCTTACTGCGTCCAACCTCAGCAGGGATGGCAAGTTGTGAGGGTCCTTGCTTATGCAGCTCAACAATCCTACCACATTCAATGTCGGTGAGCTTTTTTGCTTTTGCCATCAGGAGGTCTTGACTGTGAATACCGTATTTTCCGGACTATAAGTCGCACCGGAGTATAAGTCGCACCAGCCATAAAATGCATAATAGAGAAGAAAA
>JAOVVG010000018.1:19605409-19616169 GCA_028566375.1 Leptodoras nelsoni
TCCCTCCAGAGTATAAGGCGCACCCACGGCCCAACTATGGAAAAAACCGCGACTTATAGTCCGGAAAATACGGTAATTGACAGAAAATGACAGAGAATTCAAATTTTTTAGAATTTCAGATTTTGGCTTTTAAAGGCTTTAGTGCACTTAAACCTTTGATCAGAAAGAATATTTGAGTATAAATGCAGTTTTCAATAAACTGGCTGCTCAGAAGTTTTTGTCTCTTGTGCCTATTTCTTCTTTTTGCATTCTGAAGCTTTACTTAGAACCTTCTTAAGATCCAATAGTGCAGAATGCAAATTCTTGCAATTTTTTTATATGGACTTAAGATTTTGATCAGGAGTGTATATACAAATACACACAGACACTATAACTATATATGATGCATAACCCATGAGTTACTATAGTTTGAACTGCTTTCCTTCTTAAATGGGTGGTTTTAGTACTACTGTAATTATTATATTAGCTTTGCCGTAGTAGTTCACTTGGATTCTGTAATTCAGTTTTGTTTTCTCAATCACAAACAGTTTTCAAGGCATTCCATTTATTCTCAAACTCAATTCTTGCTTTCTTTCTTTCTTTCTTTCTTTCTTTCTTTCTTTCTTTCTTTCTTTTTTTCAGACTAGTCTGTCTGCTTCACTACTGATGGATCCGCACAGTAAAATACAGCCATGCTGTCTGCTTTCCCCCTCCTTTTTTTCTTTCTTACCCCCTCCATTTTTCTCTGTTGTGTTTTAATTGTTGTTTTCTGAGAGCAGATTCCTCTCACTAAAAGAACTTTTGAGTGAGATGCTGAGAGATCGTTTTGAAATTTGACTTGAGTGGCCTAAATTACAGCCCGGCTTTGGCTGGCAGGGTCGGACCGCAGGCCGATGTGGCAGGCAGACATTCCTCCTGCTGAGGAGAAGAGTGGAGGAGGAGACGAGTGCTTCATGATGAGATCCAGCTCTCCAGCAAGGCTCTTGCTGCCAGCTCCTGCCACTTCGGTACTCTTGAATTTTAACACAGCTGTCCTGCATCAAGGCCATCCCTAACTACAGTCCATAAACCTGGAAAGTTACGATTCTCAGATGAATTCAGCTTCGCTTCACAAAGAGCTTTTATATTTTGTCCAGAGAGCTGCTGTGAGGGTTCTGGAACATTCAGTGGGTATCATGCAGTGGGTATAGGTTCAAAATCCATATTGATGTACATGTCAGTCTAGACTAAAGCTTGGCCCTCACTTTACATTCCGCAGTTGGTTCTAAAAGGCATGAAAAGGCCTTGGCTCTGCTTTATGAGCTAAAGACGACGAGTTCGCAGATGAAATCAATTAGGAAGTGCTGGAATGTGCAGTGGTGGTCTGGTCCTGATTTAGTGGAATGGTCTGTGTTTTGGGGGTAGTCAAAGCCTGAAAGTGGGTCAGGTCTGGTCCTAGCTGGCGTCGCCATTTCTATTCTCTTGTCTCTCAGTGACAAGGGAAGATGCATTGACTTTGCTGATGTGGTTTTTTTGAGGGTCTTGTTTACCAGAGTAACCCGTGTGGCTTTGCTGTATTTCTTGACCACATCCTCTGTGGTGTCACTCTAACATTTTGTTAACAGTGCTGTGTCAATGGTTTTTTATGAATTTTTGGGTGTCAACCCCTGGCCTATTTGGTGTTATGGGGTCTCAGGGACAAATTCTTGTCTAGGAAGAGCAATACTTGAGAGGTTTCTCAAAGTTTCAGTAGTTTTGCAGCAAATATAATAACCTGATGAAGCAGCATAGTAACTGCATGACAATAACATGATTATTATTATTACTGATTTATTTTGGATCGTAATATTACTGATTTATTTTGTATCGTATGCCTTTTATTGATAGAATTACTACAGTAAATTAGCTCGCTGTCTTCTATTTAGCTAGCTAATTAACAAGTGCCTACTTTTCTCTTTCTTTTTATGACATTTATGACGCATTGTGACTAGTCTACTCTTAACTAATACACTTGAATATTTGGAGAGCTTGCAACACTCTCCGCCTATCATGTTTTCATATGGTAGACATCAAGTTAGCATGTAAAAGGAAAACATTTATATGGAGAAACAAACATGAATATGGCTTAAAATCCTGTCAGGTAGCCCTTATTAACTAACTTTCTGTGAAGATTATCCGTGTTTATGACTAATTAAAATTAAAAGTTTCGTTCATGTTAGCTAGCTGACACTAGCACTGATAGTTGTGAAGATTAGCAGCATTTATTATTACTTAAAAATCCTCTCAGAAAACCTTGTCAGGTTAGTTCATGTTAGCTATTAGCGAAGTGGTGGTGGTTCCTTTTCTGAAAAAGTGTCAGGTTAAGTCATATTGGTTAGTCAGGTCTTTCAGTACTTATTACTTAACACCTCCGAAAGTCCTGTCATGTTAGCTAGTTTGTTGCTTGTTGCTACTGTTACTGTGTGTGTGTGTTCTTTCTGGTGTGAAACTTAATTTTTTTTTTTTTTTACATATTTACTTAGAGATTGTATGTGACAGGATTACATCAAACCACCCTAATATGTTTTTCCTCCATTCTTGTGTTAAGGGGCACTAATTGCAGGTGTGAACTAAAGTGTATGAGCAGGAATCTGAAGGTCTGATCTGAACGGCATTAAATCTATAGGAGATGCTCAGAGACTAGTGTGACATTTAACTCTTGCTTTCATCATTCATTAGAGTATGTTTAATTATATTATATTCATTATTATTTGTTGCCTGACTGTAAAGTTCCATTGTTCCTACGCTTAGTGGGATAATAAAACCTACTGTCGCACTATTTGATCTTTTGAGGTATGTGTGTTAGCTTTCCAGTCCAAGATATTTTCAGCCTAGTCTACTGTGACTGATTGGCGCAGACATGTGAAGTGGCTTCTGCCATCCAGGTATGCCTTGAACAAACATTAAGGCAAATTCTGCAGCTTGGGTCTAGACTTTGTGTTTTCCTGGATTAGGAATTTTTAATTCAATGTAGTACTGTTCCTAATGCATGAGGAGCTAGAGCTACATATTGAAGTGTTCCCTGCAGGGCTAAAACAATCAGTCCTTTTGCCATGATGAGACAAATGAGAGTCTGCTTTATGGGTAATGTACAGTATTTGAAACCCTGTAGGCTGTTAAAAATGATCATAATCATTATCATAATCATGACCACTATATGGAAGAATATCAGTTAGTCTAGCCTAGGGGTGTGGGCAAAAGTAATGAATTAGTTTTTCATAGGTTTTCTAGTCCTTTGCATCAATTGAAACTGGCCCCTTTTAGTAGCAGTGAAAAAGCTCTTCATGCTCATGCTTCTTCATGATCATGCTTTTTAACCGTTTATAGTCATATTTAATATTGTGAACCATCTGAGAGTCAAATTATTTCCCGTTCTGACCTACGCTATTATTTCGCATAAACAGTTGTTTCCTCACCAGCTGAGAAACCAGGAAGCATGAACTCCACTGTTCTGAAGACTTTCATGAGCTGGGAAGCTTTGACTCATACAAAGCGTGTGCAACCGAGGCTCCTTCAGTAAATGTAAAATAAATCTTTCCTAATAAAATGTAGTAAGGTATGACTAGCTAGTTAACAAACTAACAAAGGTGGTTGTGAGGTTTCCTGCCAGATCGCCGCTATTGAAATGCTCCCTCATGTTTCCCGTTGGTCGCAGTCCCAGAGCGACAAATAAAGCCCTTCTTCAGTCTGTCCCTGGCCTCGCTCCTGCGTCTCAGATGTGCCAGAATGATTAAGTCCCCCCTCCCTTAATTTTGCACCTATGCAGAGTTGGCCGTGATCTGGCGCACAGCCTTCTGAAAACAGCACTATGGCATCAAAATTAGATCTTGGTGCACTTGCGGTGTAAGGGAAAAATGGGGGTGTCAGACCCCCGACTCTGCAGCTTTGCACAGCAGGAATTTGCGGTCTGTCTTGTACTCCCGTCTGGGTGGAGTGTAAATATAGACTCCGCTGTGTTTTCGTTTCGGTTTTATTTTATGCAAAGTCATTGGGAATGGAGCAGGCAACCCGGAGCAGCCAGACATAAGAAAAGCAATTCAGCTTGTTAAGATGGATTGTGGGGTGTGTCATCTGTGCAGACCTGATGCAGAGCTACTTTGTGTTGTTAATAGCACTTATAGCATTTAAGATTACTCAATTTGGAAGCCACTAAGATGCTACAATGAGGAGGAATTAGTGTTATTAGGCATTAAATGTAGATTCCCTCTAGCAATTACTCAACCTGTCTACTCTTTTCTGCCTAAATTTCATTGCTCTTGTTAAAGGCACTTTCTTACTATTTGTAATTTATACCAAGATAAAACCATCACCTAAAGATTACATATACACTGAGCCTATGCAAAATGCCACCTAGGGCACTTCATTGGTTGCATCCATCAGTGCGTATATAAAGCGATAGACATCTATGGAGGCTTCTAGAGCTGTTTCCTGTTCTATTCGTGAGAATGGCAAATTATCACAATTTTTTCGATTTTCAAAGGAGTATAATAGTTGGAGCTCGCGAGATGGGTTTCAGTGGTAGAAGCAAAGTTTTGATTTCAAGGGTGTACCGTGACTACAAGAATTCCGGCAAAACCTTGAACTTGCACCATCGGTGTGGCCATTAAAAGACTCTGGGTGAACATGACTAGCGTCAGCTGGCAAGAATCGTTTCACGTGATAACCGTGCAACACTGCCTCAAATAACATCGGACTTGTTGGGACCTCAACAAACATCAGCCTGAGGACTGTGCAACGTTCCCTCCAAGATCCCATGGTGGGGCACCTACCAGTACCAGTTTTTCTGGTACTTCAGTGTATTTGTTGCACAATTGCAGGCATTACTATATACATTGCTATTAAAAATAGATGGAAACTGTGTGATAACGACTTTTACAGCAAAGCAGCATTCACATTCTTGCTTCTCATTTTCTTAATTGTATTGTGTGCATATGCAAGTATTTATACAGTGAGCGGAAATGAACATTTTATCGCAGCAGGGAACCGACATTTCTATATCCTTATCCTTGTAGGCATGTACTTGGGGTCAGATACTATCTAGGACAGACAGAAGGATTAAGTAAAGGACTGCTGAAGTCTTCAGCTGAAGAAATGATACAGTAGTGACCTAAATGGTACATAAACAAAAATAGATTCTATCAATAGGGGTCTCCGAAGTGCCATTTGAGTGGTGGTATAGGCACAGACATTATGTAATGTAGAAGAAAGAGTGTGTGTGTGTGTGTCAGCTGTACGGTCAGTTATCTCTCTCCCACACACATGGCCTCTCCCTCTTTACTGTGATGCAGCTTGAGCCTTATGCACTTTCCCTGCTGCTAAGAAGAAAGAAGGCATTTAATTATTAGACCTTACTAAAAATGTACTTGGCACAATGCAGAACGTTTTTTTATTTTTATTTTTAATTAACCTTC
Organism: Leptodoras nelsoni; assembly: GCA_028566375.1. Lineage (NCBI taxonomy): Eukaryota > Metazoa > Chordata > Actinopteri > Siluriformes > Doradidae > Leptodoras > Leptodoras nelsoni. Next base: position 19,610,818 of record JAOVVG010000018.1, read on the forward strand.
GAGCAGCCTCCTCCTTATTGTCTCGTTCAAACTGAGTCACGGTGGCCTCATGCCTGCATGACAAAGACGAGAAAGTGGAGGAGTGTTCATATAGTCTCTATTGTATTTTAAGTGTTACATTTAGAAAGTAAGAAATCGAGCATCATGGGAAGGAACGGCTGCTGTAAGGAAAAAAAAATCAATGATGGGGTGTCACGATACCGAGGAATCACAGAGCACGAAGAGCACATTAATATGCTCCAAGCCTGTGATTTGCTTGGCAGTGGTTAGTACGGTCACAGCTGCTGTTACAGAAAATGAAGCAATACCTTCTGTCCAATCAGACGTGAGCATTCAATGTTGCTCTGGTGTAATAGAAGATTAACAAAATGGAACAAAACAAAATATAGTAAGGAAATATGCTCTTTCCCTGTATGCCGCAGAGACACTTGGACATCTGAGTATCTCCCCTAGAGTAGACAAATACTTTCCCTACTTCCCAAGTGTATACACAGAATTACAGAGATTTTGATCGTGGTGCTCTGCAACCCACTCAGTTTCTGTGATCACGCGTTGGAAATCGAATTTATCTGCAGTCATGTGGAGCAGATCCCTGAATCCCTGAATCCAGTTCATCATCCTTTATCATCTCTGTGTGTGGGAGATGGGAGGCAAAACATATAAGCACAATAGTAATGCTTTGATAAGAAAATCTTTGGAAAATATCATGCCATACCCAAATGGTCATTATCAACAACTAACATAAAACCACCATGACATGGTTCCTGCACATAATAGCTGTAAAAATAGATACTCTCCCTCCAGTTCTCTTTACAGAACAGACTGTCCTCACTGCCTACATCTCCCCTACCAATCCTTCCTCCACATTTTCTCTTATTTCTCCTGACGGATTGACGGACTGCTCGCGTGTTCGGTTTATCACGAGGAAGTGAGACAGCAGGATTAGATGCACGTCTCTCCAGGAGCCATAGTATACTTTGGGAGACAAGTCTTTCATCGCACCGCTCTACATCCACAAAAAACAGATTGCACGTTATAAAAGTCCATTTTGAAAGTCATCTCATGTCCAATAAGTGTTATAATTGTGTTATTATAATTTTTATTTTAACATCTGAGCATTATTCAGTACATCAGTACATTATCATATCTCTGTGAGCGATTGATGTCCAACCATCTATATGTATATGCGGAGAGAGTCTGATTGTATACATTGATTTTCAGACATGTCGTGGTCTGTGTTTCCAGCCCCGAAGACCTGCAGCCCCAAGCAGTTTGTGTGTAAAGACCAGGTGACATGCATCTCTAAAGGCTGGCGCTGTGATGGAGAAAAGGACTGTCCTGATGGCTCTGATGAGGCCGCAGATATCTGTGAGTAATCAGTCTGTTTCATTAAGCACTGATAGCGCTAGGTGTTTTACCAGGTTTAGCTTTGGAAAGGTCTGACTCATGTAGCATCTACACATGTAATGTCCACACATGACTCTGGCACGTGACCAGCATGACACTGAATTATAATAAAACTTCAACAGATTTTGAAAAGCAGGAGGGTTTACAGTGCATCCTGATGTTGATCATGATGTAAAGTCAGTACATGCAATAATGTACGCAGTAAAAGTAATTATGCAATTTCACAATAAGAACATGACGCAAGTGTGTGACTATAAAAATAGTAATAATCAACATCTGGGTGGTGTTTCTGTTCGACTGGAGAATGTAAATCTTCGACATAAGTTGTGACGACTGACAAACCTTTTCATGCTCACAGCTTATTATTTACTTAATGATCACGTAATGAAAATGACTGAACCCTGTATGTGGCCAGCACCATAACCTTGGCAGGCTTTTCATTAGGGAAATAAAAACTGCAATAAAATGCTGTCTACTTGGTCTGTAGCCAAAATTAGAGAGACGTCTGGATAAGAACTGTGTATGTAGAATATCGCTGTTTATACCTTCATGCTGTTGAATACTCAAATCTCAATGATTCTAAGCTTAAGCATCAGGAACAAAAAGCTTGGACATTTGTAGTGTAGCCTACAACTGGCCAGAAGAGCGCTGTGAAATGGCCAAGAGGAAAGCTGATTTATCTCTTGTCATGTGCAGCAGATCCCTGAATCCAGTTTATAATTTTTCATCTGTTTGTGTGGAACAGCAAGGGCAAAGTGTGACCACAATAATAGTGCTTCTGGAATATAAAACATTATAAAAATCATAAATGCTTTCTGGCAGAGCACCGTGTTAAAATGTCTTTACAGAACAGACAAACCTCGCTGCCTGCTTTTCACCTATATCTACTCCCTGTTGTTTCTGAATAAAAAAGAAAATGTAGACAGCTCTTACTTTTTTGTTTTTTATTTTGTAAGAAAGCAGGCAAGCCAACTGCATGAGATGTACCTTACCATTGAAACCTGCACCAAACCATACCCCCAAAGACAATGACTATGAATACCTAAGATTACAATAGATGCCCTAAAGTATGAATGCACCAAAAGTACAGGAATATCTAACAAACACAAGATTGAGACACTTTATCTAAGGATGGACTTGTATTGACATTTAACTGATGACCAATTTAATGTGTTACCGCTCATCTGGGGGCGTTACCTGTGTGTAGCCACGCTGTAAAAACCCAAACTAACAAAGCCAAATGGTCTTTAATTTTATCGGAATGCATAATGCATAACTGATTTGGTTGTCTATTGTAGAAATCAGGAATGCATTGTTTTGCAGCTGATCAGCTTCTAGTCCTCGTGCCCATTTCATGCGTTTCCTGTTGTAGTGCTTGGAGTGTATTCCTGCCTTTTGTGTTTTGAGTCATAAATTAGAGTTGGAAAGTGCTGCTTGCTTCATGACTTTATGATGAATGACAACTGTGGGTCCTGAGGCAAAACCAGAGAGAAGCTCTCTGTATGGTTTAAAGTGTAGAGTTTCAAGGACTGTGTCATGTCTCTAGTGCACTTGGTGTTCTGTTTGCCCTTAGTGTAAATAAGATGGAAATTCAGAATGTTGCATTTATTCATTTTTCGATTTTTTGACACAAAAGTATACTTATATGCTAACTACATTGGAAAATAATTTTCTGCTTTTAGTAAATATGACAAAAATAAATATGGGATTTGTACACCTGAATAGTAAATTGCTTGCATTTATTAAATTATGTCATGTAAATATACTGCTGAAACCCAGAATATATTACAATATTTTATACACCGATCTGCCATAGATATTAAATGCGCCTGCCTAATATTATTTTGGTCCCCCTTGTGCCACCAAATCAGCTCTTACCCATTGAGGCATTTACTCCCCAAGACCTCTGAAAGTGTGAGTCTGACTTGTCTGTACAGCTTATCAGACGGATAGTACATCTGGGGAAATTGGAGTCCAGGTTAACACTTTGAAACCTTTGTCATGTTCCTGAAACCATTCCTGAACCATTTTTGCAGTATGGCAGGAAGCATCATCCTGCTGGGATACCACTGTGATTAAGGGGTGTACTTGGGTCTGCAGCAATGTTTAGGTAGGTTAACATCCACATGAATGCCAGGACCCTGGTTTCCCAGCAGAACATTGCCCAGAACATCACACTGCCTCCACCAACTTGCCCTCTTCCCATAGTAATTTGGCCCTTGACAAACTCACTCTGATCCTTACGCTTGGCCATTTCTCCTGCTTCTTAACACGTCGACTGTTCCACTCCCAGCTGACTGTTCTGTTCCTGACAAATATATCCCACCCCTTTACAGCTGCCGTTGTAGGAAGGTAATCAATCACCTCACCGGTCACTGGTTTTAATGTTATTGCTGTCAGCTATCAGTGTATGCTACTTTACTGGGTTAAATGGATTATTATTTTGAAAGTGTTTCCAAATCTAAGGGGAAAAAACAAGTGTATAAATGTTTACTTGAACTGATTGTAGACTAATATGGGGATGTAGTTTAGAACTTGATTTGCATGTACAGTACCAGTCAAAAGTTTGGACACACCTTCTCATTCAATGTTTATTTTATTTTTTTCCCTACATTGTAAATGAATACTGAAGTCATCCAGACTTGAGAGATGAGAGAACACATAAGGAATCATGTAGTAAACTTAAAAGAGTGTAACAAACCAAAATATGTTTCAGATTTTAGATTCTTCAAAGTAGGCACCTTTTTGCTTTGTTTACAGCTTTGCACACTCTTGGCATTCTCTCAGTCAGCTTCATGAGGTTATCACCTGAAATGGTTTTCCAACAGTCTTGAAGGAGTTCCTAGAGGTGCTGAGCACTTGTTGGCTGCTTTGCGCACCAACTCATCCCAAATTTCTTACAGTAATGATGGACTGGCGTTTTTCTTTACTTAGCCGAGTCGTTCTTGCCATAATATGGATTAGAGCATTACTCAAATAAAGCTATTCTCTGTATACCTGTAAAGTCTACCTCTTCACAACACAACTGATGTTCTCAAACGCATTTAGAGGGCAGGAAATTCAAGAAATGAACTCTTGACAAGGCCCAGCTGTTAACTGAAAGCCTTTCCAGGTGACTACCTCATAAAGCTGACTGAGAAAATGCCAAGATGTGCAAAGCTGTCAACTAAGAGGTGCAAGAGGAGCCTACTTTGAAGAATCTAAAATATAAAACACATTCTGGTTTGTTTAACACTTTTTGGTTTATTAAATAGATCCATATGTATTTCTTCATAGTTTGGATGACTTTAGTATTAGTGCAGAACATTTTAAAATCATGAAAAACCACTGAATTAAAGGTGTGTCCAAACTTTTGACGGGTGCTGTACCTTTACAGAACAGGAAACTGATGGAAATTTGAGCATTATGGATGGATTGCTTTCAAGACTTTTGTGTTATGAAATATTTTGAAGGATTGAGTTCTTCAGTAAAGTTTTCTTGGTTCGTCCACTTTGTGTTTCTTAGGCAGGTGAATGGTTTGTGAGTGTGTGCATAAGTTGTAAGCCTGATGTGCATGGACCCATTGGAGTCTTTGTTTCTGGTTCAATCCATTTAAAGTATTAGTGGTCAGTAAGTCGTAGTGATGACAAATGTTTTGCCAATTCAGATATTTCCAAACAGTTTAGATTTTGCACAATTTTACAGTGTTCCGATTTACTCCAAATAAACAACTAGTTAATTTAGTAAAATCAGTGCTTAGTTACAAGGGTAAGACAATGAAACTGAAACATCTGTCATTTTAGTGTGGGAGGTTTCATGGCTAAATTGGATCTTCATTAATTGCACATTGCACCTGTAAGAGCAGTGTGTGAAGGTTCAATTAGCAGGCTAAGAGCACAGTTTTGCTCAAAATATTGCAATGCACACAACATTATGAGTGACATACCAGAGTTCAAAAGAGGACAA
>JAOVVG010000018.1:19649487-19675630 GCA_028566375.1 Leptodoras nelsoni
GGAGTAAACCCACGTGGACACGGGGAGGACATGCAGACTCCACACAGAAAGGACCCAGACCACCCCACCCGGGGATCCCGGGACCTTCTTGCTGTGAGGCGACGGTGCTACCCACCGAGCCACCGTGTCGCCCCTTAATTTGTCATATTAAATATAAAACCAAGCATGAGGGGGAAAATTAAATATTTCGTCAGCAGAACTGCTGTACGCTCTTGATTGATGATTTCTCACTTCCAGCCTGTAGATTATGACATGCCCACTATGGTTCTCACTCAGAAACCTGCTATGTTTTGGTTACCAACTTGGGAACCAACTTTTTGGGTTCTGAACCAATTTATGTGCCAAACAGTTCAAAATTAAGTTCGTGAATGGGAAAAGAACCTTTTGGGGAAAATGTTAGGATTTCTGTATTTAGAGACATCAAGCTATTTGCCTTCAAATAGGAGATCCTTGCTAACACATTAAAGAAGCTCTTTTCTTTTCACATTAAGAAGACTGATTGTTTAAATTGGCCTATGGTTATTTAAGGTGGTGTTCTCCTTCAGAATTGTTCTCGTTTTCCTGATCCATGCAATCACCATATGTTTCCCTGAAACCGTTGGACCTCTTGCACCTCAATGTCTGCCGATAACATGAGTTCCACATACCGTACCTGTGATTGTCAGTGTGTACATAAAGTATGCACAAGATACTCCTCCAGGCCCTTTCTTTCAACTCTCAAACTTCCTGTGTTGTCTTGAGTGCATAAAGGCTTCACAAACTTGAATGGGTCCTTGTAGCCATAGCTTGTTCTTACTTCTTCCTTCTTCATCTAGCATAAGTACCCTAATACCTTCTCTGTGTTTCTTATCTGCTCATTTCTTATTGCTTATTCAGCTGCCTCTTGTCTTGTATCAGCCTGTCTGTTTCAACCTCTCCTCTTGACTTGGCTTGATCTTGCTTTTCCTTCCTAGCTTTCTGACAAACTGCGTATCTTTCCATGCCATAATTATAGATGACCTTACCCACATACCTCAGTTCTGCGGTACCATACAAACTGAACATCACTGATGCAACTCCATTCCTTGACTTCAGAAGTCCCTGGCCACCAAACCTTTGGTTTCTGTCCATTGCATGTTTCCTTCCTAGTTTGCTCGATTTGTCCCTGGCATTCAGTAGTTGCTTTTCAACAATTCTGTGCCAGTGCACCAGGTCCTCTTTCTGTTGCTGAAATCCTGTGGCCTTTGGTGCTCAACCCGCCCCTGCACTGCAACCAGCTGGCTTGAGCTACTTCTTAATAAGTAGTGCTCAGTGCATTGCCCCATTTTTTTCCATCCATGGTGGATCCTCAAGCCTTTCAGTCCTGTTTCCTTCCTCCAAGCACATATGCATACCTGAAGAGCTTTCCCCTTACCCCCAACCTGGTCGTGTCAATGCTTGTCCCCTTTCTCATAGTGGAAACCATGCCAAAGTCTGAACCCTTATACTTATTTCTCATCTACAAAACTATGAACTGCAAAGGTGCATTAGGTAGGAATGTTTCAAACTAGCTCTCCAACAGTTATGCAGGTGGACCTTTGAATGATTATTTTTTTATCCACTTAAGCCCACCTCACATTTCTGCCCATTTTAATGAAAGCTTTGTCCCCAGGATCTAGGGTGTCTATAAAATGACAAACTGGAGCCCCATCCAAACACAAACAAGCATTCCAGACAGGAAGTCAGCCTTCCAAATCAAAACTTGATTCGGCTTTCTCAGTTAGTTAATACACATGCTAATTGTTTACCGCATGAGTAAATGCCTTAAACACTTCTTTTTCAGCATGTTTCCCAGTTTCTTTTTACATGTAAGAAATAATAAATCATGACTGACCACCTCTAGATATTTCTTAAAAATGGGCTATAAGGATTATAAGTATTCATACTAACGAGTCTTGGTGCTGTTTTTAAAAAAACATCTACAGCTCCATGATACAGTAATGAGGACACAGGTTCAAGACCTTTCTCATCTAGCATTAGCAGAGTGTTAAATCATCTGTTAGACCTAAGACTGTAGGTTATCAGATTTGGCCACCATACATAAACAGAATCAGATGCTGTACGCTGATAAAGTTAGTCTGTAAGGGTCACGACACGCTTTCAAGACTCGTACCAGGTTTGTTCTGTAGGCTTGAGTACATTTTCAACACGGATTACAAACCATGTTTTTCACACTTCAGCACACTTAAACCGATTAAACCGAACCCTAAGCAGGACGTCTCCTTGCTGGGGGAGGTTGGGTGGGTCAGGGGTATTATGAAAGTGCTTAGCCAAGCAGGTCTGTTCTCCATACAGTAAAAGAAAAAAAAAAGAAAAGAAAAAAAAGTCACATGCTGACATGGTGCTAAATCATAGTGGCCTGCATGCAGCATTCTGCTGCTGTTGCGTCTTCTTTGTGTTTCTAGAAGCAACACACCCACATAATCTTGTATTTGCTCTCCAAACCAACGTGCAGGCTTACGTTCCGTTCTGAGCCGTTATTACAACATTGCTTTGCACGTGTTCTGGCGGTCTTGCAGTACGTTTTCTATATGAGGTTCATATTTCCCTGGGTGTTCCTGAGTCTTGTCCAAAAAGCAGATTCACTCTGGATCCAATGCAGGAAAGATGAATGAAAGTATCACTAAATAACGTCTAATCGCAGTGATAGTGGAGCATGATCTTTTTCAGGGTAGTAGAGCATCTATAACTGGAGGGGTTTTTGGATCACCGCCTTTTATACACAAATGCAGAAAGAAACCAGAGTGTCATGCTGAGGTAATCTAGGAGTACATTCAGTCCCTAAATACTGCATTTACAGCATTCCCATCATCATGTCTGGATTCAGTCAGCTCCCATTCAGAACTGTAGAGGAAGAATATCTGACATATGTTCAGAACCAAGTGGCTGTCTTGACTCTTAAGCTATAGCAAGGGTATTTCATAAGGTCCTGTTACATAGAGTTCTTTACCTACAGTGGTCTAGGTAAGCAAGTGTCTCAAGAATGTTTCATTTCATAGTGGCAGTCCATCCATATTTTTATACAAGTCATATCTTCTATGCAAGACTGGGAACTGTTTTTTTTTATGAACTGCCTTCAGCTAGATTATTAACATAAATGCATGCAATTGGCTACAACTGAGGATCTGCCCCAGAAGCTGTGATGGTCAAGTTTAAAACACTGGAGCGGCCCAACAGCCAGTCTGATACGTTAATCGGTTATGTTACAGTATTTTTCAAGTGCCAGGTTTGATCTCATGAAATACTTTCATAGATGCACATCTGGACTACGATATGGACTTTCAAAAAAGGCTCACACTGGTCCATATCTTTTCATTGTGACCCGCCGATGGATGATTTCCAGTTTACTGAATTCTGAGCTGTTTTTTTTTGGTTTAAAACCTTCTTCATGACGTTCTGGAGCTTGCGTGATTTCTGGCTTGATTAGGCCAGCCAGCACTTGCATGACTCAGCCTCCCAAGCTTTGCAGAGCTTCAGCTGTCTACCACATCGCACAAGAATGCAGATCAATGAGAAAAGTCTACGTCTAGCTTCAGGGGTTTTGGAATGTCTTCGAGGTCCCACCAGTCTCAGCTAAGCCCATTTTAAGCCTAAAGCTGCAGATCCACTGACGCTCCTCAGCTGTGTTTCTGGAGCGCGTTTGAGAGGGTTTGACGTTCCACTCTCCTTTAGAGGACATCTCTCCGGAGACATGAGGAGGCAGATGCAAGGGCTTTGGACAAATTAATTTGTTTTAATGAACCAGTGAGGTGTGACTTTGGAAAATACACCAGCTCTATGGTGGCTCATTCTTGAACCAGATGTTGCTGATTACTGCGGTATGCTGAGCATAGCATAATGCATGATTCACAGCATAGATATGGAAAGAATTTTATTTGGCTATTTAACACCAGATGCTGTGAATCATATACCTTGTGAGATTTTAATTGGGAGATGAATTGCCTACTTTGTGAGACTGTAGCAGATGTTTGGTTGTACTAAAGGAATTCCAGACATGAACCTCTGCTCCGACTCTTAACTGGGGCCATAAATCCCCAACCTCGGCTCCTCAGTTTACATTACACTGTTAAAGCAGATGTTACTACAGTGAGACGCATCGTGACTCCATGAACTCAGGTTCACAAAAAAGTAGTGGCGTGGGGTTATTTGCCTGGAAACGGACAAATGTGTACTATAGAAAGCTTGGCCATTACAGAAATCAGCCTGAAGGTGCAGATTGGAAAGGCTGAAAGGAAGTGCAGTTGTCTAGCCAGAGCTCTCCAATTTTACATGGAGGAGGGGATTTATAATGGCATCATGCTGAGCAGATGAGAGGTCCAGATGTGCCCTCGTGACCAGGCTCATCTGTGAAAATAAACATGACAAAAGAGCAGGCCAGCAGACACAAACTAGAGATGTCCATTAAAAGTGAACGCATTGCACCATGACAGATTGATGTTTTGTAGGAACCACTGGACAAAGTCATGCTTGAGTGTCAGGTCTTTCCATTTTAACACGAGGCTTCATTGTCCCCAGATGTAGAAGGCATCTCCTATTGATTTGTGAATATTCTTTTTTTTTTTACACCGCTTGCCGTTTTCTTTTTTCTTTATACAAAGTGTTAGGTAAATGTAGCTAGTCATATCATGAGTCTACTTACCAGAACACTTATGGCACTTTGTCTAGCTTTCCCAGCTGTAAGAAAAAGCCCATGCGTATAGTTTAACAATCAACCCCCTGTTGGATTCCTGTGTCGTCCTTCAGGATAGCAGACTAAGTTTGGTTTCTTGCAGGGTGGAATGCAGAGGAATTGGAAATCACTGTCTATTTTTAAAATGGAAATCTGGCTGTTAAAGTAAAGTGCTCTGGATATACATTTATTCATTTGTGACACATGAACTGCATATAGTATTCCTTTGGAGAGGCATACCTTTTCTCTGAATCACAGCTGAAGTCAGCTTTGTCTCTTAGCCGAGGAACTGGATTTGTCATCAGCGGCATGCACATTATCATTTTTTTAGGTAGCCCCATGTGAACCATAGCCCTGGTAGATGCCAGGTTTCTAGGCTAGTGTCCGTTATCTGATGCCTCTGTGTGTCTGAGAATCTGTTTAAGTGGTGTGGGATTAAAGAACCGTTCATTCATGGAGCAGTGGGCAGCGTGTCTCTGGCCGAACACACTCGAGTCTTTATTTCCTTTCGTGTGGCTCATGTCCTCACTGCTACCCCCACCATCCTCTCTGTGTTATTGATACCATTTATCTTTTAAGAACCTTTCCCAACTGCTGCTTTGGACTGTGTCTTTTACACTCCTGTTACACTCCGTCATTGCCACTTGGCTAGCTTTGGTTCAGTGAATGGTAATTTGGAAATTACAAGTTCATCATTACAAGATAGACAATCAGTTCATTGCCCACATTCACCGCTTTTGTCCAGTGCTCCCTCCTCAGAGGCCTCCAGTCCCTTCACCAGCTTTGTGCTTTTCCTGTTAGCCCCTGAGTGATCACAGATGTTCTTGCAGTACTTGCTGTTTCACAACAGCTTCCCCATCTTCCACTTTGTGTGGCCAAAGGGCCAGGATTAAATGAGAAATGTGTGTAGGCTTGTCCATTCTCAGGGGAAAATCAGGACATTTTACTAAAGCCTTGAAACCCATTGAGGTTGAAGTTCCCAATAAAAGATTAATTGTGCAACTTTTCCAGGAAAATAAAATGTGAGACTGTTTCTTTCAAGTAGCTGTGGGGGAGCAGCACATGGAGAGAAGACTTAAGTGGAGACACAGGAGGCGGTTGTGAATATATCTCAACACTTCTCTGTTTTGCTGGAATTAAACGGAGGATAAAGTAGGAAGGCGAAACATGCAAGTCTGCACATGAGAAGGTCTTTTTTCTGAATTTGATGATTGTACAGATGGTTGTGTGTTGCAGACAGTCATCACAAACTGCTTACTCCACTCAAGAGAAGGCTACTCAAACGTTTTCACTTTTTTGTACTTCTCAGAGAAAATATAACTTTTCTTGCTTCTACCAGACTGCAAGCAATTTGAGACAGTGAACTCTCGTACTTCGCGTGATGTCCTGACTCATCCATTGCTGCTCTCTGTTTTGGGGTTGTTTTTTACTGCGTCTGGACCAGACCTGTCTGTTTATTGGAGATTCTTCGAACATATGACTGCTTGACCTTATTACTGAAAAGTTCTGGAAAAATCCAAACTAAAACACCCTAAATTGTAAATAATGTAGGTCTGTGGTACCATCCTGGTCTTAAGCCACTTAAGCTTGGTGCTTGGTGCATTTTCTAATATTAACCAATATTAAGAATGCGAGACCACAGACATAACAGATTTAACCAATTTTTATTATTTTAATTGTAATTGTAAGAGCTTATGAACCAGATGATTCAGTCCAGCCTCAGGATCACACTTGCTGTTTGTTCTAAGCAATTTTACAGCAGCAGTTCTAGGGATCTCACAGAAACTTGCGTGACTAAACGTGACTTAAGAGCAAAACAAACTTTGCAAAGTTGTTGTCGTCAGCTGGTTGTAATTGTGCATGGTATGTTTTGCACCAAAAAACAAAATATCCCCAAAAAAAAAATAAATACTGTGGATGAGGTTGTGGCTGAGAAGACGGCATAAGCATGGCTTATACATTTTGCAGCATGAGCAAAAGAACTGGGCTAGTGCAAGCTATTGCTACAATCTAATACTATTTTTGTAACTATTTATTTATTTATTTATTTTATTTTTATTAGATAAACCTAGAATCAGGGTACACCCCGTGTGATTGTAATAATCTTCCTACTATGCAACTTTCCTGGTCTTTTGCATCGTCCATGCAAACGATTTTCTTTCTGGAGCCATGCACTCTAAAGCCTATCTTGGCACTGCTAACTCTATCACTCTCTAATCCATATCCCTAGAGTAAATTATACAAGACATCTGTGAAGAATTGTAGTTTAGGGGCCATGATTGGAACTTTGCAATAGGAAGAGTGAGTATGCGAGGCATCTTTGGAGAACTGTAGTTTTGGGGCTTTGAGTTGAATAATGTGATGGGAAGAGCGTATCAAGCCTCTTTCAAAAGGAACCACACTGACGGCTGTTAAAACAGCAGGCAGCTTGGACCACACTGGGGCCTGCCCCACACAGCTGGGATCTGGAGGAACCCCCACAGAAAGGCCTCGATTGTCCCAATGAGAGAGTCACAGAGAGAAATACACACTACAGACTTTATTGGTGTTTTAGAGCACTTCCCAGAACTGGGGATAGCATGGTCTTTGTGGTCTTTGTTGATCATGTTTGGATCACATATAAGGTCCCGTTCACAGACACATGATCGGGAATACAAAACTAACTATAGCGATAGTAAGCCTGGTCTAAATCTGATGCTGTATTGTTCATGCTTTTGACTCTACTGCCATTCTATTTGTGCGTATGCATCTGACTGCCACGTATAGAGTGAATAATAGTCTTGTGACAGTGAGTCAGTGTTTGGCACATGTACTCACAGACTCATGCCGTCACAGAACGCACACGCACACGGTCATGCATGCATACTCGGTAATTAACAAAATGAGCTCAGGAAAAAAATATAACTACAGCTTCTTTGCTTTGTAGTAAGATAATTACTGTAACTCTGCTCTTTTGTCTATACTTAGATGGAAAGAAGCAGGGGAATCTGGCATTAGCATGAGGGAATGAGTGTATGCATCTGTGTTAAGGGTTAATAGTATTCCATACCTTCCCTCTGGGCATAGGGCAATGTTTCTGGTCCATTCAAGTCACCAGTAACACACAGCATGCTTTTCTCATCATATCTCACAGATATGCACATGCCCTTGCTCCCTCATCTTCTTGCTAGCAGATTATTGCATGTTGAAATTAAGAGTGTGCTGATATCTATAAGAACTGAACCAGCAAGCTTGTCCTCAAGCCACTTTATTTATCACATAATTATTTATTCCTTTGTGTCTTGCCTATAATCAGGATCAAACTTCCCAGAAGCACAGGATAACAGTTTATACCCAAGACTCATCATTGCTTCAGTAAATAATCTCCCCGCAATACTGTAAGAACTGCTGCTGTAATCATAAAGACTGGTCCTGTGCTCGTCCTGGAAAGTTATTATGCCAATATGCTGTTCTATAACAGTATACTGGTCTGTAATCCCTCTATCTGGTGCCACCCAGAAGACAATGGGTTTCCTTTTGAGTCTAGGCTCGAGGTTTCATTCTCATTTGGTCTTGGGGCGTTTTTTGTTGCCACCCATGTCCTATGTGTCCTATGTCCTGCGTATTAGGGATCTAAATCTACATCCAGATTTCTGTAAAGCTTCTTTGTGATGATGATGATGTCTATTCTTAGGAGTTCTATATGATATAGGCATATACTATATTGAAATGAAATAACATTCTTTGCTTCTTCTCCTAGATGTGGAGCAGATGGCCATTGACTGGCTGACAGGAAACTTCTACTTTGTCGATGATGTAGACGAACGTATCTTCGTGTGCACCAAAGATGGTGCCACTTGTGTCATCTTGCTGGACCTGGAGCTTTACAACCCCAAAGGCATTGTTCTGGACCCAACCATGGGGTAAGTCTTTATTCTGCCATCTATCAGGCTTTTAGTGCTACACTGTTCGGTGATTTTGAATTAAGACCTGAATCCCTTTTGAACAGGAAAATCACCAAACATGTAGGCCTCATGTACTCAAAGACTGGAGTAGGGCTTCACTGGCGTATAGCTCTTGTCTTATATATTATAAACTTAAGTTGGTTGCATTGCCTTCTGGTCACATTTACACACACATGAATGAACACTCTACATTCGTAGGATTGATGCTCTTATGATGGGTATGATATCATGACTTCCTTTTCTTCTAGTATCACTTCCCTTTCAAATCCATCTGTTTCTTTTAAAATATACAAAAACATCATGGTCAGCAATAAGATGGTAAAAGGTTATGATGTACAAAGTATCTGTGACGCAGGCAGATGTTTCCAAACCCAAATTAAAGACAAATAAGTGTTTGCTCAGCATTAACCGTAAGTAGATGAGTGTAGAGATTTGCTCTGGTCAGATGTCGTCCCAAACGAATTACAGTTTGAAGCAGATTCAGAATTATTAGTTTAAAAAAAAAAAAACCTATGTGACAGCCAACGAAAACATGAGACTTAAACAGCATCTCCTCAATAATTTGCTTTGTGCACCACTTCATTAAATTATCAATTCACTTGGTGTTTAAGGTAATAAATCCACTTGGCACTGAATTCAAATTAAGTAATAATTTAAACAGCTATTCCATGCACTGGTCTATGCAGACCATTGATTTTAGACATCTAAATGGTGCAACAGAAAAGTGTTTGCCCTATAAACAGGATATCATGAGTTCAAATGGCAGTGATGTTGCAGCTATCCATGGCTGGGGGTCTGTGAGAATAAAACTACCCATCCTTTCTTTATGAGAGGGATGGAATTACTTTCTCCACCCTTGTCAATCATGGACACACTGTGGGTGACATATTGAGTGTCTCATTTATGCAGTGCCTTGCTTTTCCACATTTTATCACATTACACCCACAAACTTCACTGTATTTTATTGGGATTTTATGTGATAGGCCAACACAAAGTAGCAAGTAATTGTGAAGTGAAAAGAAAACGATGCATAGTTTTCATATTCTTTAATAAAGAAAAATCTGGAAAGTGTGGTGTGCATTTATATTCAGCCCCCTGTACTCTGATACCCCAGTGTGACCAATCTCCTTTAGAAGTCACATAATTAGTAAATAGAGTCCACCTGAGTGTAATTTAATCTCAGTATAACTACAGCTGTTCTGTCAAGGCCTCAGAGGTTTGTTAGAGAACATTAGTGAACAAACAGCATCATGAAAACCAAGGAACACACCAGACAGGACAGGGATAAAGTTGTGGTGAAGTATAAAGCAGGGTTAGGTTATAAATCTATTAGTCGTGTACTCCACAAACTTGGCCTTTATGGAAGAGTAGAAAGCAGTCTGCCACAAGCCATGTAGGGGACACAGCACACATAAGGAAGAAGGTGCTCTGCTCAGATGAGACCCAATTTGAACTTTGAATTTGAACCAATTTGAACTTTCACCTTGAACTTTTCACCATCCCCACCATGAAACATGGTAGTGGCAACATCATGCTGTGGGGATGCATTTCTTCAGCATGGACAGGGAAGCTGGTCAGAGTTGATGGGAAGACGGATGGAGCTAAATACAGGGCAATCCTGGAGGAAAACCTGTTAGAGGCTACAAAAGACTTGAGACTGGGGTGGAGGTTCACCTTCCAGCAGGACAACGACCCTAAACATACAGCCAGAGCTACAATGGAATGGTTTAGATCAAAGCATATTCATGTGTTAGAATGGCCCAGTCAAAGTCCAGACCTAAATCTCATTGAGAATCTGTGGTAAGACTTGAAAATCACAGACGCTCTCCATCCAATCTGAGTTAGCTTGAGCTTTTTCGCAAAGAAGAATGTACAAAAATTTCAGCCTGTGCAAAGCTAGTAGAGACATACCCCAAAAGACTTGCAGCTGTAATTGCAGTGAAAGGTGGTCCTACAAAGTATGGAAACAGGGGGGCTGAACACAAATGCATGCCACACTTTTTTTTATTAATTAAAGATTTTGAACACTATGCATCATTTTCTTTTCACTTCACAATTTCTTTCTACTGTGTGTTGGTCTATCACATAAAATCATCAGTTTTTGTGGAATACCTTCACACCTGCAGCTACCTGAGGTTTCCTTTCTACTTTTCTTTTCCTCATCTGCAGGAAGATGTTCTTCACTGACTATGGGCAGATCCCCAAGGTGGAGCGCTGTGACATGGACGGGCAGAACCGCACCAAGCTGGTGGACAGCAAGATCGTCTTCCCTCACGGCATCACGCTGGACCTGGTCAACAGGCTGGTGTACTGGGCCGACGCTTACCTGGACTACATCGAAGTGGTGGACTACGAGGGCAAGAACCGTCACACCATTATTCAGGGCCTGCTGGTGAGTGGATATCCGGGGATGTTTCTGTTGTAGAGACACAGAGATGGCTGATTAATTAATACTACGCCTACATCAAAACCATTTCTCCTGTGTTAGAAATAAATGCTGCAGCTATTGCTTATTTCTAATTAAGATGGGCATCTTGGATTAAATTAATATAAAGAAATATGCCTACAGCAACGTTCATACTCTGAGTAATGTGTATAGCAAGTTGCACAATACATATTCACACGGTTGTGCATTGATAGTCTAAAGTCAGATACTCTCTGTCACACATGCACACACACAGCCAGCCACTTCCCATAGCCTTAAATCCTGGAATTACAGTCATAGTGTCATATGATACCCTGCTGTTTCTAGATCAGTCAGTCAGAAAAAGGCAAGCTGTGCATAATGTTTTGTGTATCTAACAAATTTCTTTTCCTGTTTAGGGATTTAACTAGAACTAGAATTGGGACATTCTGGTAAACGTTGTTGCTGTAGCTGCTGTTAATGAACCTGCTGAATAAGCCTCGAGTCATGCAGCTGCTAATCCTGGTTACTCCTACGGTTGCAGATTTGGTTTTACGGCTTTTGTGCCTAATCAGATCTGATGCACAGATGACTCAAATAAGATTCTTCCCATTATAGTGGTCTTTTCAGAGATGCAGATTTATATTTATATTTAACTGAACAGTCAGTAAAAGTGCCCTTAGACTTCCATTAGTCAGTTGTGAGCATGCTGGATTTCAATTTCTGCTCCTTTTCTCCGTGTAGGGAAATAAATGGACATTTATATATGTACACACTCTCAAGGAAGCATTTTCCCCCCTCTGATGTACAGCTCTATTAGTCCATTATCAGGCATCCTGACAGATTTATTCTGGAAATATTACCTTTAACCGGTGCCAAGTGTTGCATAATGTTGTTTTAAAAACATTGTTATGCATCACAGCTTTTGACATTTTACGAAGATGTTGCCAAAGATATCCGAACGAGCGTGCAAGCCAAAAACATTACTGCTGTAATCCATAAACCTCTGTGCTGCCCGGACAAAACTGCAGCACGGTTCACTGGCATTTACATTCATTCATCGGACAGATCCTTTCTACAGAGTTTGTGAAGTTTTATTTGTTTGTCGTGTCTTTTATACCTTCAGATTGAACACCTGTACAGTCTGACAGTGTTTGAGAACTACCTTTATGCCACCAACTCAGACAACGGTAACATCCAGCCCAAGACCAGCGTCATCCGCGTCAACCGCTTCAACAGCTCCGACTTCCAGGTGGTGACGCGGGTGGATAAAGGTGGAGCCCTGCACGTGTACCACCAGAGACGCCAGCCGGCAGGTGCAGCACCTTGAATTAAACCCTTAATACTATAAGCAGGTCAAAGCTTCACTTCCAGGAGCCTGTATTTCCAGAGAGTAATTAAGCAGCGACTTGGGCTCAATTACACTGTAGTGTTCCCTGGTGAAACCTTTTTTTCTTTCAGTCTCAGGTTTAGCAAGACAGGTTTCAGGAAGCAAGTCACAAGTTCAGAGGGCATTCTGGAGAGTTGAATAAGTTGCAAATTTGACAAAGAAACCTAAACATGTTTGTTTGTGTCTCCACCGCAGTGCGCAGTCACGCCTGTGCTCCTGATCAGTTCGGCAAACCCGGAGGCTGTTCCGATATCTGCCTGCTAGCCAACAGCCACAAGATCCGAACCTGTCGCTGCCGCTCCGGATTCAGCCTGGGCAGTGACGGCAAGTCCTGCAAGAGTGAGTGCATGCTTCTCTACTTCTCTCATAATAATAATCATCTCGAGAAGATTACAGCGTTGTACTGCAGCACTTTTAAATTCTTAAATCTGATTGGTCAGAAGCGTTGAGTATAGTCCTGGCTGCAAGGGAACTCACAGATTTATATTAATTCACTCACTCTAATAAATTCATTTCTACAGTATTTAGTTATTAGGGGTATAACGTCATGTCATAAAAGGAACAGTTAGTATTTCACACTCATTTGTGAGTGTGGGCAGGACGTCAGTATCTCTAATTCATACATAAATGTTTTTGGACTGTGGGAGGAAACCGGAACCCCAGGAGGAAACCCAAGAATGCATGGGCAGAGTATGTAAACTCCACACAGAACCGAACCCGGAATCGTACAGTGTTAGCCACTGTGACACCGTGCTGCCCCATTTCTGCAGTAACAGATTGTTGGAATGGTCGTGTTTATTTATTGCATGCACACAAAGGTATTCACAAGTGTGTAGCAGTGAAACTGTGCGTGAGAGAGAGCACTTCAGTTCAGACTCGCATGCACTTTTTTTCTCACTTGCTTCGGTTAAAATAAAAGAGCCATGAGAGATTAACGTCCAAAAAGATTCTTGCGATCTTTATTTTAATAGCATTGGTACAATTTGTACATTTTGTGAGATTTCTACAGCTATTATAACAATATAATATTATTAACAATATACGATTATAAAAATAAAGCTAAAGAGCAGAGTAAAAACATAAAAAGTCACACACTTTGAAGTATGTGCATTTGTGTTGAGATTTTCTTCTTGTATTTTTTATACGTCCTGTGTGTCTTATAAGGCTGTGTGCAAGGAAAATGCATTAAAGACAATAAAAACACATTAAGATGAAAAGATTCGATCATTATTGTGAATACCAGAATGTAAGTTTGCCACATGCCTGCCTTCTGTACCTTATAGGTGCTCCTCAGGATGGCGGAGTGTGTTGCTGTGTTTAACCATTCTGACCGTACCATGCTTTTCTACATCCTCAGAACCAGAGCACGAGCTCTTCCTTGTGTACGGTAAAGGTCGGCCCGGGGTCATTCGAGGCATGGACCTGCACGCTCGCGTATATGACGAGCACATAATTCCTATCGAGAACCTGAACAACCCCAGAGCTTTGGACTTCCATGCCGAGACAGAGTTCATCTACTTCAGCGATGCCACCACGTACACCATCGGGCGGCAGAAAATTGACGGCACCGAGAGGGACATCATCGTGAAGAGCGGTGGGATTTTTTTTTCCAGTAATCTGGACTGTACAGCATGATGGTTGACTATATTAAAGGACATTCAGAACAGTCTGGATATCCTTTATGAAGTTCTTTATGAAGTTCAGCATTTTGAGAAAGTATTTCTGTTCTATTATATGTATATGTATGGAGAGGAATTTGTGCCAAAATTTGAAATGCAGTGCAGACAATGTATGGTTTTTCCATAGTGACATGCAGAATATGTGACAAAATGAAAAGCAAAACCACTATTCTGTTGTTTTTCACATCACGTGACCTCTTTACTGGAAAACAATACACAAGGATTTGCATTTTTAAAAAGGATCACAATTGAATACAATACACCTCGAAATGCGATCAAGGTACAACTGTATTGCTTTCCAATGTGAGGTACTTCAAACATGAACGCCTCACCTAAATGCTATAAACGTGAGATTGCGTTTATACCCTGACCTGAGGAAAACGTGCCAAAATGAAAAGTAAAAGAGGCATTACATTGATATAATGGTGCTTGATCTCTTAACCGAAAAACAATGTGTGTGGATTTGCGTTTAAAGAATGAAATGCTAAATTCATGTCAGAATCGAACGGAAAGCACCTTAAAACACAATCAGCTCAACTGCATTGTGTTCCTCTGTGTGGTGCTGTGAACGTGGCAAAACAAAACACATCATTTATTCATCAAGGAGCAGTGTGGTATTCATGCTGCAGTGAAATTCAGTCACTATCCAGTCAGAATCCTCTACTGAATTTGGGGCGTGGCTGAGAAACCGGTCAGAAGAAATCTCTCGTAGCTGTACCTTAATCCAGAGAAAATGTTAAGAGATCGACTTTTCTGATTGCTGTCTTCAATTTGGCACGGATTCCCCTCCCTAATAATGCCATTTGCCTTTCTGCCTTACTTTGGCAAATTAACAGCCAGTAATGTCATGTCGGTCTGTTATTCTGTCACTCACACCCTGTAGGAATCCACACCGTCGAGGGCATAGCAGTGGACTGGATGGGTCAGAATCTGTACTGGACAGATGATGGACCAGAGAAGACGATCAGTGTGGCCAAGCTGGAGAAAGCCTCCCAGACACGCAAAACTCTCCTTGAGGGCAAGATGACCCACCCCCGAGCCATAGTGGTGGACCCTGCACATGGGTAAGAGTGACTTATTTTATATACCTGGTTTATACTTGTGTACATAAAGCTGCTTGTACAATACAATACAAAACAAAACAAAGTATCCTGTAGTGCAGTGATCTGTCTATAAGTGGAAAAAAGAGGGGGCATAAGCAAGCTATTGTTTTACATATAGATGTGTCTGAAGGGAGTAGAAGGTAGAAAAGTTTCATACTCCATAGCTACATTGTGTTCACTTTCAAAACCGATGAAGAACTGCTTCATTAGTGCAGGTAAATGCGTCAAACTGCATGTCACCCAGCAGCCATAGACAGGCTACAAATCCCATTTTCAACTTCAAGTGAGTTTCTTTGGCCACAATGTTAATATGCAGCAAATGTGCAAATGATACATCTGTATATCATATTACACTGTTTAGTACATACCAGTGAATTGAAATGGTTTTCGATGGCTTTCCCGAGCTGAGAGCTCGCAGCACAGAAGCTCGTGTCCCTCAGCAGAACCCTGCTTAGTTCCCTGAGGGTGCTGTGTCTAGAGCAGCATCTGAAAAGGAGAGAATAATAATCACCCATAAAGCAGGTAGGTGTGGGATTAATAAATCGTCCTGTGCACTTCATAGAAAACCATATAAAAGTGGTAAAATGACTTTTCAAGTCAGTTTTTCAAGTTTTAAGCGGCTGCTTATCTATCCTGACACAATGAATGAATGAACTGATGAATACAACAGATAATTGAGCAAATGTCTAAGACTGTAGAATTGGCTTCATCTAGTCTAAAAGTTAAATACTAAAGAAAGTAGACCACCACCGGCTGCTTAACATCTCTCCACAGCAACACTGTGTACTGCGTGTTTAAGTCAAGCAGACCGACCATGGGAGACACATTACTACAAATCCTAATGGAAATAAATAAGAAGTTTATAGTTTTATATGAAATGAAATCATGTCTAGACCTGTAAAACAGATGCATGTGCTGTGTTTCAGTATGATGTACTGGAGCGACTGGCAGGAAGACTCGAGAGACGCCAACCGTGGCAGCATAAGGAAGGCATGGATGGACGGCTCCAACTCCGGGATCCTCATCACCTCTAAAAACATGCTGTGGCCCAACGGCCTGAGTCTGGACATCGAGCAGGGCACACTGTACTGGGTGGACGCCTACTACGACCGCATCGAGATGGTGCTCTTGAACACCACTGAGCGCAGAGTGAGAACGTTTGCATGAAAAAATACTTAGTAGTGTTGGTGTTTCGTTTTTTGTAGCTACTAGATGATTCAATGGTTGATAGAAAACAAAACTTCAGTTGAGCTTCAGGTTTGAAGTCTAATCTTGCTGCTGTGCCTTCTGATTGGCTAGACGGTGTATGAGGGGCAGGAGCTGAACCACCCCTTCGGTCTTTGCCACTATAAAAACTTCTTGTTCTGGAACGAGTACCGCATCGGAGGCATTTATAAGCTGGACATGACGACTAAGAAGGTGACGTTGCTGAGGAGCGAGCGCCCACCCATCTACGAGATCCGCACCTACGACGCCCAGCAGCAGCAAAGTACTGAGCGCTTCTTGATGAAAATCTAAAAAAAAGTTGTAAAGCACTGTATTGAAATGGTTTAAAGAAAATATAATCATCTTGGGTCATTTAAGTATTTTTATTCTTGGATTATACTGTCAAGCCATGACACTCAAATCCCCAGTTCAGATTGATCAGAAGATGATGATGTCATTCAAATTACAGTGCATTACATTAATGCACTCATTTTCTTATGTTATCATTTCTATAGTAACTCCTTCTCAAAGACATGCATTGTGGGACATGCCACATAAAGCATAATTAAAGCATATAAAATGTGTTATGTAATAAAAAAAAATGTCTAATCATTGAAATGGTGAACTTTTCTGTCAGGAGTCTCTCTCAAGCCTTTTGGAACGATACATTGTCCCCCACAGTAGAGTCCTCTGTGGACCTCGTTTTGCTTTGTAGCACTACAACTTATGTTTTTGTCTTAACTTCTCTAACAGACTGTTTATAGCTTCTATAATGTGGTGAGAACAGGACCTAACTCAGTATGAAACATTGTTTATCAATAACTAAAAAAAAACCTTTTGGCTAATTGTGGCACTATAAGAAGAATAAAACACGTCAGGGCATGCTGTTAATGGAAAGTTATCGATTTCGGGATAATTCTATAATGGTACACACAGTCTTTTTTTCTTTTTTTCTCACTATGTATTTTTTAAAAAGCAACAATGGGATTTGGGGTCTTTTCGTTGCGGTGGTGGTGGTTGTTGTCCTTGAATGACCTGTTGTGTCTTTCTGATCTAAAGTGTGTTTTTGTTGTGTCTGTGTGTGTGTGTTTCTAGCCTCAGGCCATAATCCGTGCAGAGCTAATAACGGTGGCTGTAGCAGTCTGTGCTTGCTCACACCAGCAGGCCGCACTTGTGCTTGTGCAGATGACCAGATTTTGGACCTTGACAACAAAACCTGTAAAGGTAAGAGGTCTAAGAGTTCTGTCTGGTGGGCGGGCGGTCTGTCTGGCTGGCCGTCTGTCTGTCTGTCTCTGTGTTTGTTAGGGGTGGAAATCACAGCCCACATTATTAGGGGTCCAAGCACCAATTACCAGTTAACTCGTAACTAACATCATCTCTCAGTGGAAGCTTCAGACACAGAAAGCTCTACTGCTCCAAACATATTATTTGAAAACTTGGTCCCAATTTGGGACTGATTGGTCCCAATAACATTCAACCAATCAAGAAAAAGAAGGCATCTCTACTCACTGTCAAGTCATGTGTTTTGGCTGAAGGGCTTTATTTAGGTTAGATTTGACTTGCCTTTAGATATTTCTCAAATATATTTTGTATTTGCTGGACAAGAAATTGAAGAATCTCTTATTAGCATTATTAACCATTAGTTGTCTTTGTCGCACTGCCGTCTCCACAGCCAATCCTTCCTACGTCCCCCCACCTCAGTGCCAGCCCGGAGAGTTCGCCTGCAAGAACAACCGCTGCATCCAGGAGCGCTGGAAGTGTGACGGGGACAACGATTGTTTGGACAACAGCGATGAGGTTCCAGAGCTCTGCCGTGAGTCTGCTCTTTCATTCTGACAGGATAAAAAGAAAAATGCATAATCTGTACAAACAGAGATTGTCACAAAATGGATGTGCAATACAAGTAATTAATTAAATTTAAAAATCAATTAAAGTAAAAACCACTGGCTTTTTATGTTGCATGGTTTGGAACATATGTCTCCTTAATGGGAAGCACCACTGTGCAGTTCTTCTGACCTTCTGAAGTTCTCCTACCCTCTAAGGAAATATTTCTATTATGATTGGAGTGGTCTGTTCCAAGATTATGATGCGAGTCCATCACACTTTCCAGCCAGTTGAACACAAGACATACGTATTGTTATCATCAAAACACCAAATGATGATGAACGTCTTTTGGAAAAATGGTGTTCGTGCCCTCATTACAGTTCCAGAGACTGGACGCAAAGGCACATTGAAGCTGCTATGGTGGCTCGCTGTGACCCAACGTCTTACTAAGCCATGTTCTGTTACTGTTTCCATTCATTTGTCACTCATCTGTAGAATGTCTAATCAGTTATTGGCTCAGTCTTGGTCAGTGTTTTAAAAGTGCTGGCGATGAGATACAGTGAAAAGAGAATTTGGACAGGATTTAACACAGTATTGATTATATTTTGTAATTTTTCACGACCCTAATGTGACACATAATCTTTCAACCCAAAGTTACTTTAGTGATTTACAGCGCTGTGCAAAAGTCTTTTAAAGGTTTTTAGGTACAGCTTTTGTGATTGATGTTTTTTTTTTAGTTCTGCATTATTGAGTCAGTACAAAAAGTTTTATATTTCCAAATGTGACTTTCCCAACAAAAAGTCAAATGTTACACAAAAACGTGCGTATGTCAGGAACAAAAGCTACTGGGTTTTACATGCAAAAAAAAAAAAAAGAAGTAAGTGTGACGGTCAAAGTCTCCAGAAGAGCTGTGGCAGATTCTCCATGACACTCAGTAAAACTTACCAGCTAATTTCCTTATAAAACACCTGGGAACACTGTTTAAGAAAAAGACACACCAAATATGGACTTCCTTTAGTTTTTTTACTGTTTACTGCACTTTCTTTAGTAATGTTTTCTTTTATGTAGAAACATCTTCATTATTATAACATTGAAGGCGTCTTTGCTTTACAGCAAGTCTTTACATGTTCCTAAGACGTCTGCATCATTATGTACGGTAATCAGCTGGTAAGTTTTACTGAGCGTCTTGGAGAACCTACCACAGCTCTTTTGGAGACTTTGACTGTCACACTTCCTTCTTTTTTTTTGCTTGCAAAACCCAGCAGCCTTCATTATGTTTTTGTCTGTAAAGTGCTCTAATTCCTAATATTCCTAATTTCCTAGTATTGGGAAAAGTGTGTAAATGTTTCCAGTCCTTCAGCTCTTATTGGATTTTTAGTGCTATTAGTTTACACTTGCACTATCTCTTCTTCCTTCTTCAGACCAGCACACTTGCCCTGCCGATCGCTTCAAGTGCCAGAACAACCGCTGCATCCCCATGCGCTGGCTCTGTGACGGAGATAACGACTGCGGCAGCAACGAGGATGAATCCAACACCACCTGCTCAGGTATGGGACACGCAGACAGTACAGAATCTCATGTAAACCTGCAGGTATCGGCTAACGAGCACGTTGGCCCACCGTTCCCCACTGACAGCTGTCTGTTTCTGTTTCTGTTCCAGCTCGTACATGTCCTCCTAACCAGCACCCCTGTGCCAGCGGACGCTGTATTCCTAAAACCTGGACGTGTGACCTGGACGATGACTGCGGGGATCGCTCGGATGAGCCGGCTTCCTGTGGTCAGTGCTGACGGTGCATTTTTAGTATACAGGGTAACGGTGATTCCTTTATGAGTACGGAATGCCATATAGCTGGGGAGTTGTGATGAATACACTGAATACATCGTAAGCGTTTATTTATCGTGGATAAGCAGACATCACCTACATCAGGGCTGATGCTCTTCGGTGAACCAGAAGACCTCCTGCATGAAGGTAGAAGGGTCAGGTGGAGTTTTTAAATGTCATATTATAGTCAAAGCCACTTTGGAAAGGAGACATCCTTGTTAATAGATGATATATGGAAAAGTGATGATTCACAGGGTAATCATTATTGCATAGCTTCCCTGATGGAACAATCAGCACTGCCTGCTTCCTATTAATGGGCTTCTTACTGTTCATAGTGAGCATTACAGCTTTAGGCTGTGTGTTTAAAAAATCTGTGTACTCTCATACTCTCTCTCTCGCTCTCTCATTCTCTCTCGCTCTCGCTTTTTCTTTCTCCTGGACTGCAGCCTACCCAACTTGTTTCCCACAAACCCAGTTCACATGTGCCAACGGGCGCTGCATCAACGTTAACTGGCGTTGTGATAATGGTGAGTGAACCTTTGACCCCATTCATTGTTTGCTCCAAATTCTATCACTTTAATTTACTCCATGCTGTTTTATTGCAGTCTAAAAAAATTTTTTTTCAGTTTTTTGCTGTTTATTACTCTGGGATTTAGATTCCTTTGTGACCGAGTTCGACTTCATTCATCCTGCAGTAGAAGTAGGCTACCTGACTGCACAGGAGAAGAAGATAATTTGTCCTAGCTATTAGTTTTTTTTTATTAATCGTTGGCTGGCAAAACAAAACCAACTCGCTGCGAATCCCGACCCCTGCTGCGCTACATACATCACATTTGCTGGGCAGATTAATACGTGTGTGAGAGATGAGAGAAAATCAAGATGGTATGCTATACAAATGATATGATGAGTGATGAATGATAAGGTGATATTTAACATGCAATGCAAAGAGAAAACACCTTGCCTCGGATACGATGTGTAACTCGGACAGAAAAAGATCATCCTCGGTTCCCTAATGCAGGCATTCATGTACTCATGTATTGTATCTGTATTTAAGCTCTTTCTAGCTCATAGGTTATTTAATCATTATGGTTAGCCTGGTCAATTGGTTTTAATATACGTGGCCCACACGTTGGAGCCTTCACTTGCATGGTGACCTAGCTAGTAAATAAGTTTGTCCAAACGCAACCTTTACAAATAGAAAATCTGTTCTCTGAATTCTAGGATTGTAAAAGATTAACTGCATTAATGAATAAACCGCTGCATATTCTGACCACGTCCATGTGTGTGTATGCGCCTGTGTGTGTAGATAACGACTGCGGAGACAACAGCGATGAAGCAGGCTGCAGTCACTCCTGTTCGAGCGTGCAGTTCAAGTGCAACAGTGGCCGCTGCATCCCGGAGTATTGGACCTGCGACGGAGACAACGACTGCGGCGACAACAGCGACGAGAAGAGTGCCAACTGCACCAACCAGGGTGAGCTGTTGCCCCTTCTCCAGCACGTTTCCCAATCTGCAGAGACATCTGGCTCCTCAGCAGTTTCTTTATGCTGAAACAGCTGGAGCTGCTGCGGTTTCATTGTGGAACTGTTTAAAATGGAATCTGATTTCACTTCCTGAATCCATGTTTGGTCCCAGACTGTACTTCCTGGGGGAGAGTATTTTAAGAATGCTGACTTCACTGTCAGCACTGAAATACTGTTTCCTCTGTTGCACTGACTGAGGATTGGTACTCCACAGGCATTCCTCTCAAACTAGCAAAAGGCTTTCAGTCTTGTTAGACTGTGTTCCACTGTGGTAAAACGGTTTGTAGTGAAGAAGTATGCTACAGTGTAGAGTTTTATCTGTAATGAAGACTAATTTTGTAATTCCCACCCACTAGCCAGTCTCCCAGTCGTGCTGCTTGAGGAAAGTGCTGTTTGCTTACTGTACACTCTGAGACACCATATTGCTCCACCCTGTAAATGTAAAGTCAGAGACAGTAGCTTATCTGTTGCTGCACAGTTTGTGTTGGTCATCCTCTAATCCTTCATCAGTGCTAACAGGATGCTGGTGACTGGACATTTTTGGTTGGTGGACTATTTTCAGTCCAGCAGTGACACTGAGGTGTTTCAAAACTCCAGCAGCACTGCTGTGTCTGATCCACTCACACCAGTACAACACACACTAACACACCACCACCACATCAGTGTCACTGAAGTGCTGAGAATGATCCACCACCCAAATAGTACCTGATCTGTGCTGGTCCTGTGGGGGTCCTGACCATTAGAGAAGGGGTAACAGATGGACTACAGACTGTAATTGTAGAACTACAAAGTGCAGCTATATGGTGAGTGGAACTGAGAAAATGGACAGTGTAGAGTGTAGAGAAAAGTCATAGAGCTGGTCATAATGTTACTGTAGTGATGGGAAGCAAAAATGGAGCAAAACTATTCAATAACATTGATGCATGAGCCAGTTCACTGAAGGGGAAAAGTGGTAGAATGGGAAAAGTACATATTCGCGTCTGTGTTTACGTTCGCTTTGCGCCGAATTTAATCTAATTGAACTTTGGCATTTCTCTTGTAAACCAGTAGAACAGTTTCTTAGGCTCGAATTGCCTTTGACACTACAGCGTACCTCACAGTACAACATAACACTCCCTTGTACCGCATATCCTCAAAGACCAGAAGCTGTATACATCATAGATACACAGACTTTTCTCTTCTTTAACGTTAAGCTTTGGTTCCCAGTTTGTTGGTCCGTATAAAGACTACGCTGGGCAGGGCTGTGACACGGTTTACGGCACTGATGAAGCGGTATGTAACGGATTATAGAAGAACAGCCAGGCTGCTTAACCCTAAAGCTCATCGCATTCCTTTTTTTCAGCATTTACAGGATTGATTTTATTCCCTTTTATTACCTTATTGAAATGATGCATTCACATGATTTATGATTTCATAATGATTTTCATAACTCTGTGCTCTCCTGTGGATAAACTGCATCTGCAGTCACTACAAAAAGGCTGTTGCGCAAGGCCAGATGTGCGCACACATTTCTAAACACGTCGCGCCAACGCTGCGGTTGTGCTGATTTCTGATGAACAATATTAAATCTTTTCCACATAACCTGCTGTATTCGTCTAACCGTACTTATCAACCTGGTTGACCGTCTGCAGCCATATAAAGTTGTTCCATGTCACCGTGTTTGGCTCTGCAGCCACACGGCCCCCTGGAGGCTGCCACTCGGACGAGTTCCAGTGCCGCTTGGATGGCCTGTGTATCCCCATGCGCTGGCGCTGCGACGGTGAAAACGACTGCATAGACGACACCGACGAGAAGCACTGCGAGGGCGTCACGCACACATGCAACCCGTCTGCACAGTTCGCCTGCAGGGATTCGGGTTAGTCGCCGCCTCGTGGCATTTATCACATATCACGTATCACAATGTCCATTTAAAATGCATTCACTTTTTTTGACAGCACGTTTACACTCCGCTTTGTTTGACACACGCCACACTCATTTACTCGCCTCCTCTCTTTCTTCCCTGCAGCGAGGTGTATCAGTAAGGCGTGGGTGTGTGATGGAGACAGCGACTGTGAAGATAACTCGGATGAAGATAATTGCGAGGCGTTGTTGTGTAAACTCTCGCACCACGTATGTGCCCATAACGATTCTATCTGCTTACCTGCGGAAAAGCTGTGTGACGGCAAGGACGACTGTCCCGACGGCTCAGACGAGAAACTCTGTGGTAAGCACCCTGTCGCTTATGCCAGTCAGAAAATGCCACACCTTGTCTTAAAACAACCATGCAGGTGATAGCATGTCTTTCTAGTTTGCACTGCTGATGTTTGACGTCTCTCCCTGCCGCAGACCTGTGCTCGTTGGAGAACGGTGGATGCAGCCATAACTGTACCATCGCCCCTGGCGAGGGCATCCTGTGCTCCTGCCCGACAGGCATGGAGCTCGGCTCGGATAACAAGACCTGTCAGATCCAGAGCTTCTGCGCCAAGCACCTGAAGTGTAGTCAGCGCTGCGTCCAGGAGAAAGCCACCGTCAAGTGTGCCTGCTACGAGGGCTGGGCTCTGGAACCCGACAACGAGAGCTGCAAGAGCACCGGTGAGAGAGAGAGACAAGAGAAATAGAGAGAGAGTTTGCGTTTAAAAATGAATGCAAATGCTGGATATTCTTTGAAAATGCTTTTTTGGAGAAGGTGTGAGGATTTGTGTCGATGTAGTGTTTCAATATCCAAAAAGCTTTAATTGGGCTCTCTGTTTGATTTCCTTATCAATATTATTGTGGAGAGTAGTGAATTGTTTGCCCCTCACCCCCCACCCTGCTCAGCAGCGGTCACAATACTCATTGATACTCATACAGAATACTCATACAGAAACCCAACAGCTTCCTGAGTAATCTTATAAAAGTCCGTTAAAAAAACCCAATTTGTTTATATTAATGAAACATATCTGAGGGCGATTTCCATTAGCTGCTTGCTAGAGTTCCAGTAATGTTATTCAGCTGAATATCACCCAAAATTGACGTAATTTATTGTGAAAATGATGATAAATCATCGAATCACCCAGCTCTAAGTGATTGCTTGTGGTTTGGACAGAGCCCATGAGCAATTACATTTGGCTGCTCCTCTTTTTCTTTTCTAATCTTGTTGAGTCCTTATCAGAATGTTCACAGAGAAATATCTGAGTGGATTCACACACTGATTCCCATTTGTTTTGCTGAATTTCCGTAATTTTTGCGAGTTATTTCATTGGAATTTTTGGATGCACACTTAAAGAGATGGATGAGGCAAAGGGTTGAAGTTGCTATGAATCTAAACGCGTTTCTTGTGCTTCTTTTCCTTGGCTCATGCTGCTGGATTTTGAATAAGCTAGGAGATGACAGTTTTGTGATAGTTTGTAGTACTTCATTATTATAGCAATTACTGGCCCTTAGTTTTTTTAAGCTAACCTTAAAATGTTTTTGAGAACGACTGCTGTAACAAGGAGCTCTCGGTGTGTTCTCTTCCTCCTCTAGACCCTTTCAAGCCTTTCATCATTTTCTCTAACCGGCATGAGATCCGTCGCATTGACCTGTATAAGGGTGAGTTCAGTGTGCTGGTGCCCAGCCTGAGGAACACCATCGCCCTGGACTTCCACCTCAACCAGAGCTCCCTCTACTGGACCGACGTGGTGGAGGATAAGATCTATCGAGGCAAACTGTCTGAAAATGGAGGTGAGAGTCTGTAACAGAAAATATCTATGCATATACAGTATATGATTATGATTGATCAATAATATGTATAAAAATCACAAAAGTATGTAAATTGGGTATAGTATTAGCCAACAACATACAATCCTGGGACTTAGAAATAGGGAGCTGGAATGTGTACTATGGTGGTTTACACCTCATATATGTGAGCTTGACCATGGATGTTCCTTCTTAAAGGAGCGTTCTGTAGTATCACTGTGTGCAGTGAGTCGCCTTCCACTTACCCCTATCTGATCCAACACCTACTCTGATATATAACTGCATATTTTCATATTTGCCATGAAGGGGTCAGGGAAAGAAATATTACAGTGGTGGAAATCACCACCCAACATTATCCAAGTCATTGCAATTAGGGGTCCGAGCACCAAAATGAAATGAGTCCGTTGCTGCTAAAAGTCTGAGCACCTCTAATCACTAAACCTTATCCCAGTAATTACTCCTTACGGTCCGTCCCTGAAGTCTGCGCTGAACTGGGGAAAATGGTGTTTATGTATGCTGCTCCTGCCTTCTGGAATCAGTTGCAAAATTACCTTAATCTTCAGGAGCTGGTCTCACTGGATGCATTTGAAGTAATACTAAATGGTCTGGAGGCAGGAACATCTGGTAGTAGAGGTTTTCACTGTTTTCTTTTTTTTTTTTTTTTTTATGCCGCTGTTTGTTCCATGATGTTGATGATTTGTATCAGTTACTCATGATTATCTTTGATATTAACTGATGATGTAATTTATACTTTATTTCAATTTATATCATAAATTGATTAATGTACGGTACAGGCCAAAAGTTTGGACACACCTTCTCATTCAATGCGTTTTCTTTATTTTCATGACTATTTACATTGTAGATT
>JAOVVG010000018.1:19691185-19701496 GCA_028566375.1 Leptodoras nelsoni
CCGCACAGAAGTCACTTTTCAAAATAAAACATCAACATTTAGACTAATAATCAATTTAAAAAATAGAAAAATTCAAACGTTCTGTGCGGCCCGGTACCTAATGGCCCATGGCCCGTTACCGGGTCGCGACCCGGTGGTTGGGGACCGCTGCTTTAAAAGATCCTTCCTTCCTTCTCCAAACTAGGAGAATATATTAGTATTCTGCACATTTGTTTCCAGGCCATGCTTTCCTAGGACTTTTGAAAAATCTTTTTTGGGCAATTACAATGACCTTTTTGTCACAATACTGTTAACACAATGTGTCAATATTACTGATACTGCTAATATGTTAATAAGTAATATTAGTGATATGTTGCTTTAGCTAATATTGGCATGTGTGCAAATTTAGGAAGGCCTGCTCTATTGGTGCGACGCACGTACAGACAAAATTGAGCGCATTAATCTGGAGACAGGCGGGAACCGGGAGCTGGTTCTGGCTGTTCATAACATGGATATGTTTGCTGTGTCTGTGTTTGAGAACTACATCTACTGGAGTGACAGGTAAATTTGTGTTGTCCGATATTATTAAAACATCTCAAATATTACAAGCACTGAAATGAACAAACTGTTTTTGTGTTAATCCAGAACACATGCCAATGGCTCTATTAAGAGAGGAAATAAGAACAATGCCACTGACATGGTGTATCTAAGAAAAGGCATTGGTGTGCAGCTCAAGGATATTAAAGTCTTCAACCGAGCCAGGCAGCAAGGTAAAGCCATATAATAATGAGTAAACTGTATACAAGGCAAGTAATGAGTAACTGGTTGTATTTAATGATGCAGTTGTTTAATGGTGCGTTAATTTTCAACAATATTTAGAGTTTAGATTTCCTTCAAGCCTCTAACATGGTTTCTGCCTGTTTCATGATTTGCTCTGCCTTACAGGCGCCAACATCTGTAAGGACAAAAACGGTGGCTGTGAGCAACTGTGTCTGTACCGTGGCAACGGAGCGCGCACCTGCGCCTGTGCCCACGGCATGCTGGCTGAAGACGGGCGCTCCTGCCGCGACTATGACGGCTACCTTCTATACTCGGAACGCACCATCCTGAAGAGTATTCACCTGTCGGACGAAACCAACCTCAATGCACCCATCAAGCCTTTCGAGGACCCAGATCACATGAGAAATGTCATTGCTCTCACCTTCGACCACCGAGGTGGTGGCGGCAAAGGAGCCAACCGCATCTTCTATAGTGATATCCACTTCGGCAACATTCAGCAGATCAGCGACGATGGCTCAGGGCGCAAGACCATAGTTGAAAGTAAGTGCAGGATTTGGTCTCTGTCTTAGAAATGTCGTAGGGCCTGTCCACACTTGTACAGATATATGTGTAACCCTAGTTTGTGTCCCTCTATGGTCATAATGTGTTATGTAAAACACCTCAAAAATAACATAAAATGAAAGGGTAAAAAAGCAGAAAATGCACTAGTGGTCTGATGATGACGGTAGAACTACAGCTTTAAGGTAATCTAAAATTTCATTTCAAAGTTCAAAATGATTCTTATACATGTGGAAAATAAATGGCATGTTCTCCTCGTCACCTTCCCCATGGTCCTGCTTGGCATAGCCCATCACATTATTTAATCCTTACACGGTTGCTAGTCAGGACAGAATATGCAGCACTAAATGCACTAAGCAGTATTGTTAATTGGACTGTAAACACTGCCGTTAGGTGGTTGTGTGCAGTGAGGTTTCGATAGAGTAAAGCAGTTGTATGCCAGGAAGCAAACAGATATAAACGTCATTATTAGCCTAGAGTCTCTATATAAAGGGGAAAAAAATTGTCAGTGAGATAAAGATATTAAAACACCACTCATTCCAGGATAAATAGAATGAAACCGACATGCTCTTCCCTCTTTTATGGTTTCCTGTAATAAAAACTGACACATCTGCAGTCAGAAAAAAACCTGCAAGATTCTTTAAATCCTAATCACAGATCGACATTTCAGCATCAGTGTCTTTTGCTTCCATTATGGAGGTGGGGTTTCCAGCTGTGTAGGGTTAAAGGGCTGTACAACATCACTGCTTCTATGTGGACAAGACATGAACCAGCACACCACCATACAGTCCCCACACCGCGCCTTGCCCTGCAGCTCCCGACGGAACTTCTGTGACACAAAAGCATACAACAGTGGGTTGACCATGGACGATGACGTGGCCATTACCCGTGCCAGCAGTGCTAGACAGCGAAGCGTGTTTGTACTGTTGACACTCTTACCGATTCGGCAGAACATGACTGTATAGGAAGGAAGCCAGCAGGCTGTGAACACAACAACGAGCAAGGCTGTGGTTTGGGTCACCTGCTTCTGGTAGCGCTGCAGGTGCAGAGCATGCCCCTGCATACTAGTCCTGCGCAGGAAACGGTAGAGTTTAGCGTACATGAGGATGATGACCAGGAGAGGCAGCATGAAGCTGAACAAGAAGAGGGCGGTGCTGTAGACCACCTGACTGATGTCATTGAGGAAGGCAAAGCAGTGTGTTGTGGCATATGTGCCCACGTTGCGGAAAGCAAATTGTGGAGCAGCCAACGCCATAGCCGGTGCCCAAAGCAGAACTGCTGTGACTTGAAGCC
Organism: Leptodoras nelsoni; assembly: GCA_028566375.1. NCBI lineage: Eukaryota > Metazoa > Chordata > Actinopteri > Siluriformes > Doradidae > Leptodoras > Leptodoras nelsoni. The sequence continues at coordinate 19,693,796 of JAOVVG010000018.1, forward strand.
AGCACTTCATCCTGAAGCGGTATGCCCAGGTTGGATGTACCACTGTCAGATAGCGTGTTATTGCTAGTGCAGCTAGGGTGAAGGCACTAACGCTGTTACAGGTCACTCCCAGGAAGCTGATAGCTTTGCATAGGAAGCTTCCAAACGGCCATGTGCCCAGTGCAATTGCAGCCGTGTGGAAAGGTAAAGAGAGTAGCAACAGCATGTCTGAGGTGCTCAAGGCCAGTAGAAGTGTATCAGTCCCATGAAAAGCCCGAAAAGCAGTCTTCCGTCTCCTTCTTAACAAGATGAAGATTACCAGGGAGTGGCCCAGCAGTCCAATCACTATGATGACTGCATCTACTATAGGCACTAGAGCTTGCTGTATATCCCAGTTCATCTTTGGTACCCAGATATGGCTGCCATTTAGCATCTTTCTCCTCCATCCATGATGTCCCAGAGTAATCCTTTGCTTCGAATGTGTACTCCAGGTCTGATAACGCTGGCTGTGAGGGACTGTGCAGTGACATGATGTAACTGAGGTTGCCACTCCTCCCACCACTTGAGCTGAGCTGCTCGAGATTATGCCTTTTTAAAGTCTTATCAACACCCTCACTATCCATGCTCCTACACCCACCCACCCACACACACTGCAGCAATAACTCGCGCTTCAACATGAGCAGGATGACTCTTCATTTATGAGCAATTAGCAGCTGAGAGATGGGCCTGCCTTTTTGGGACACATGCACTCAGCGTTAGCTCACTTGAATCTCGAAGGCCACTTTGCCTCTCCGTTATTTAAAAGAGATATGAGCTATTTTGTGCTCCTTGCATTTTGCTTGGGAAGGGAAAGTGTTGCAAGCAGGACCTGTTATGATTAACAAAATCCCCAAACGAACAGTTCAGTGCACCAATGCAAAATGTTTTTTTAATGTCCTTTTGAGTTGTTAAATGTGGACTGGTGTTGTCGCCGATCACGGATCAGTGATCTCCAGAAACAACTCTGCATACTGCTAGTGCTGATTGTTAGCTGGTATTGATTTTGTGCAACCAGTTGACCTTCAGTCAGAACACGGCTTTCCAAGGCCGAGCCAGGCTTCTGCTGGGTTATGGTGAGAACAATCGATCTTCCTCCATCATGACGGTCATCTGTGTTGTCGATATAAAGCCTCTTCAGGACTGTTATTTCTAATCTGTGCACTAGAATTCCAGAACATGGTTGAAAAAAAAAATCTATAGTTATAATAATTTTGTGCTGCTTCTCATAGAAAGAAAATATCTGAAAGTCTATCTGAGGAATTAAATGTCGTCATTGTAGCAGTCTTGTTAGGCAGGGTGATGTTTTTTGTGTGGACTGGTCTGGGACAGGTGACTAGTAACCATACACACGTTTAACACCCACATTGTCCTCTACTGGGGATGCACCAAATGACCAAAACTAACTAACTAAGATTTGATTTATACCAAAAGAGTTAACAAATCTATGTGGTCTTTGCATGAGATTTTTGCCCTTCTTTGCTCAGGCCATGTACTCGCTTTGCTTTGCCATTCTAAAGTCCATATTTTTAAAGCTTTGTGCTTTGTTTTGTATTTTTTATGGTTGGGTAATCAGTCATGGGCCTCTATTTAATTGACGTCAGTAGATAAGGACTGAGATACGGTACAAACCTCCCTCATAAAACCTTTATGACTGGAGATCATTCTTCTTCATCTATTAACCCGGGGAAACATTGTGCCTTGAAGAATGACAGCAGATCTATTGGACTATTTATTTTTAAAGAATCACATTCAAGAAATTGTCTTATTAAATCCTTGAGTGTTGTACTGTTGCTTCTTTCTGAAGGAGAGAGCCAGGCTTGAATAGAGGGATCACTTGACAACATGGTGTGTGTATGTGTGTGTATAGGCAAGCCATCCATGAAATGACTCCTGTACACACATACATGCGTGCACACACACACAGTGCAAACAGCACATGTAATATTAGAGGCATGCTGACTGCTGAATGTTCTGCACCAGACAAATAAAGCTAAATAAAATGTTTGTGTCCCTGGGCAAAGGGATGGTCATTTATGCAAAGCATAAGATGATTGTTGTAGTTAGGGATAATTTACCAGAACATAAATTTGAAGTTCAAGCCATAAAGTCCAAACATCATGTCATTTAATTCTAAAGTGATTATTGTTATTTGCTTTCATTGCACATTTTCTGCTTAATTTCAACTCTGTCCTGTTTTTTGCTTTTAGATGTGGGCTCAGTGGAGGGCTTGGCATATCACAGGGGCTGGGATACACTCTACTGGACCAGCTACACCACTTCCACCATTACTCGCCACACAGTGGACCAGACACGCAGCGGCGCATTCAACAGGGATACGGTAGTCACCATGTCTGGAGATGACCACCCCAGAGCCTTTGCTCTGGACGAGTGCCAAGGGTGAGGAATCGGCACCGGCGTAGAGCCATGCCGTTCAACTGGTCTTTAAAGCTCTCAGTTCTATACTCGGCAGAGATGACAAACCTTAGCTGGGGAACCCAACATGCTTTACATGTATCCTTGATTCTTTTACAAATCGGTAAGCACATCTTGATCAGCACACTCTGCTTACAGGTTGATGTTCTGGACAAATTGGAATGAGCTGGCTCCTAGCATCATGCGGTCATCTCTGTCTGGGGCTAATGTGCTGGTAATTGTGGGGAACAGCATCCGCACGCCCAACGGCCTCGCTATAGACCATCGTGCTGAAAAGCTTTATTTCTCGGATGCCACGCTGGATAAGATTGAGCGCTGCGAGTACGACGGCAGCAACCGCTTTGTAAGTGCCCCTGTGTGTGTGTTTTAGAGAATCTGCAAATGTAGCAAAAGACTTTGTATGTGTCTATGTATGAGGATACTTAAAGTAAATTTATTTCATGTTTGTTTTGCTTCAAGGTTGTCTTGAAGAATGAGCCCGTGCACCCGTTCGGCCTGGCCGTGTATGGCGAGTACATCTTCTGGACGGACTGGGTGCGCAGAGCTGTGCTCAGAGCAGATAAATTCGGCAGAGACATGAAAGTGCTGCGTGCTGACATTCCCCAGCAGCCCATGGGCATCATCGCCGTAGCCAAGGACACCAATAGCTGTGCGTTTCATCAGACAGTAACTTGAATATTGATATCTTAAAAGCTGATTGGGATTGAAGCTAATCTTTGCTCTGCATGTTGCGCAGGTGAGTTTTCTCCATGTCACACCAATAATGGTGGCTGTGAGGATCTGTGTCTGCTCAACTCTGAGGGCCGGGTCAACTGCAGCTGCCGCGGAGACCGCAAGCTGGTGGAAGGCAACGTGTGTGTCGGTAAGACAAACACGCACATGCAAATAATCATGCCTCTTTTATAATACGTTCAAGAACTGGTCCAGACTGTGTCAGTACTTTCTAGCATCAGTTCAGAAAGCAAATATATATATGTGTGTGTGTGTGTGTGTGTGTGTGTGTGTGTGTGTGTGTGCTTTTTCTCCCAGCCGAGAACACCACGTGTCACAGCGTGGATGAGTTTGAGTGCGGGAATGGTGACTGCATCAACTACAGCCTGACTTGTGATGGACGCGCTCACTGCAAAGACAGATCAGACGAGAAGCCGTCCTACTGCTGTAAGCACGCTTAACCTTTCAGTGTCGTCAGACTTCCTTGTACACTGTTTAATTGACATGTTTTAAATTCATAACCGCTTATCCTGAGTGGGTTTGTATTTCTTTGTGTGAATTGTGTGTATTTCTTGCAGCTAATCGTGGCTGTAAGAAAGGTTACAGGCGCTGCCTGAACGGTCGCTGCATCAAACACAGCTCCTGGTGCGATGGCACGGATGACTGCGGAGACCGCTCGGACGAACGGCCCTGCAACAGTAAGTACAGAGGGAATGTGTGTAAGAGTGGGGCAGAGTATGCAACGCTCAGGACGCCATTCTAATAGTGGTGCATAGAGTTACCAGTGTGTGAGTACTCACTATAACTCGAAAGCTGACATGTCTGGTGCTGTATAATGACATGCTCATTGTGTGTGTGTGTGTCCCTACGCACTTCCCCAGTGACCCTATGCAGTGCGTCTGAGTTCCAGTGTAAGGACGGTTCCTGCATCACCAACTCGAGTCGCTGTAACCAGGTGGTGGACTGTGAGGACGCCAGTGATGAAATGAATTGCAGTAAGTCAACATGCCAGGTTAAATAGGTGCATTTTATACCTATAGCTAATGTGAAAGTCATGGTTTCTAGAGCACTATTCCAAAATGTAAACGTGCTGTATATGCAGTATGGGCTATATTGCCTCAGGAGATCAGCAAGATATGCAGGAAGAAAATAATTTAGTTCTGAATATTTCACACTCTCCCTCAGGCCCGACAGATTGCTTGAGCTTCTACCTGCTAGGAGTTAAAGGTGTGACCTTCCAGAAATGCGAATTCACCACACTGTGCTACGCACCGTCTTGGCAGTGCGATGGCTCAAACGACTGCGGAGACTTTTCCGACGAGAGGAACTGTCCAGGTCAAACACACGTACCTAAATACTACCTGTGCGTGCTGTACCCAAAGCAAACATTTATTCATTTCTCACTGTGAATCACTTTGTCCATTGCAGAGAAGAGGAAGCTGAAGTGTCCTGTGAACTTCTTCGCCTGTCCCAGCGGCCGCTGTATTCCCATGAGCTGGACTTGTGACAAAGAGAACGACTGCGAAAACGGAACAGACGAGACCCATTGCGGTTAGTGACGAGCCGGAGCCCAGAGCCCCTACAACTGCAGCTCACTCTTAAAGGGATATTACCTGATGAGGCTCTGCTTTTGTTTCATAAGCTCTTTTCTTCTGTATAGATAAGTTTTGCTCACCAACACAGTTTGAGTGTGGGAATCACCGCTGTATCTCCAGCTCCTGGGTGTGTGACGGCACTGATGACTGCGGAGATGGCACAGACGAGGATAGCCGATGCAGTGAGTCATAATAGCCGTCGGTGGGGGTAGTGGGAGTGCTGAGTGTAGGGGGGTTTGATGGAGTAATGAGAGATGCCAGCTGGGTAGTGTCTGTTTTAAGTTGAGAGAGAATAAGCCAAGGAAAAATATGCACTAGCACAAATTCAGTGTTTCAGACAGCCTATTAAATATAATACTCATTATACCACAGCCCAAGTGAATTCTTATTCCTGATTGGTCAGAATGTGTTTCTGTAACAGCAGCTCTCACAGTTCTTCACTGCAAAACAAATGACAGATTTGCATTAATTCATCTAATATTATTGTTTCTATAGTAACAGCTCGTTTTCGCATTGCGTTGTATAGTGTATAATCATTTTATATGCATGTACGACTAATGAGAAATGGATTAAAAGCATGGTTGCTGAAGAGAATCCACAACACTGAATGTAACTATAAACGGATAAACAGTACAACTTATCATTCTTTAAAAAATAAGAAATTGCTATTATTGACAAATTGCTGTGGTAAAATAGGAGTAAAAATATTTTGGGGCATACTTGATACAGAGCAGAGAGTGAGGAAATGTTATTGCAGGTTCTAAGACGTGCAGTCCCGAAGCCTTCCACTGCCCCGGCTCCCACTGCGTGCCCCAGCGCTGGAAGTGTGACGGGGATAAAGACTGTCCAGACGGAGCTGATGAGGGTGTGCAGGCTGGCTGCAGTAAGTGTCCACTGACTTCATTTTTAAGTGCCATTAACCCATTTATTGTCTGTCCTCATGTTATGCTTCACTGTTTCTTTTCTAGCGAATAACAAGACCTGCGATGATACAGAGTTCCAGTGCCAGAATAAGCAGTGCATCCCTAAGCATTTCGTGTGCGATCATGACTTGGACTGCCGTGACGGCTCTGATGAGTCTCCCGAATGTGGTGAGTGCGTCCTCGTGCGTTCGGTTACCTCGCCGCCCTCGTCCCAGTCTGGATCTGCATTCTGATTATGTAGGGACCGTGTGCTCGAGTAAAAAAAATAACAAAAGAGAATTCAGCACACCCCTTCATCATGAAGTTGACACACCATTACTCACATTGTTGCGCAGATACGTGAGAAACATTCTCGGGAGAGCGCTGACTGTTGACCTTTTGACTTATCTGTAACAGAGTACATCTCTTGTGGTCCCAATGATTTCCGCTGTGATAACGGCCAGTGCCTTAAGCAGAAGAACTGGGAGTGCGATGGCGAGTTTGACTGTCATGACCATTCGGATGAAGCCCCCAAGAACCTCCGCTGCACAGAGCCAGGTAACAACAACAAACATTTTAACATTTCAATTTTATTTCCATTGTACAAAAGCAGCTCTACAAAGACATAAGATCCAGACATCATATTTAACCTATATACATGTTACCCCTAAAGAGCAAGCCGGGGGTAACCGTGGCAAAAGATGTTAAGTCATAAGTTCTTGATTCATTTCCTGTGTATTATATTAATGCATGTGTTATGGTTTCTATAGTAACAGGTTAAATTTTAAATGCCACATTATTCTTTTCTCCGTCTTAAACTCTGTTCCTTAGTACCGTTTTTACGCTCATGCAGTACATAATCACCACAGGCACCGTATGTCTTAGTATATTATTCCTGCAGTCATATCTGTATGAAAATAGAAAGGACAGCTATACATGAAGCCATAAAATCTTGAGGTCATAAAATCCCTGGCTAGGAGCCAGCTGCGCAATGCTGTGTGCGAGCTTGATGAAGGGGTTGATGGCGGCCAGTTTGCCGCCTCATTAACGTCGCCCCTGCCTGGAGAGATTGACTGCTTCGTTGAGCTCGTGGACGTGATGGCTCTGTCCTTCCGTTTTTTGTTTGAAGAATAAGCAAAGAAGAATAAGGATGTGGTGGTGTTAAAACCGTAACCTCTGCACTTAAAATGTGATTTTTAAATGTTAAATGTATCTTGGATGGTGGCATCCAATTATATAAAGCAGTATTTGGGTATTTTAATGGTTGAAAAAGCTGAAGAAGTCATGATTCAAGAATGATTCAGTCTTTTTGAACGATTCATCTCAGTGACTCAGTATGGAAAAGAGCCTTTTCTTTTGTGCTGCTTCACAACAGCCTTCACGCATCACAAAGCACATATTAGAAATGTTTTCATACTGACTCCATGATTATGGAGTGGTTCATCCGTCTCAGAATTGGTTAAGTTGTATTGGGAACTACGTGTGGGCCTTACCTTAGTCCACCCTTCATGAGTCAGTGTTTCGAATGTCAGAAATGTCAGAAACAGTATTTTCATTCGAAAGCTGGAGGATTCTACATTCATTTCTGATGTCAGTCGAGGGTTAAGCTAAGTACGGTGCTGTCCAGTCCTGAAGAAAACTACAGATATTACATGATGAACCTAGAACAAGATACAAATGATTCATTGTTTTGGCTTAGACTAGCAGTAAATAAAAACATAGTTCTGATAAAATAATCCTTGTTCTAATCTCAGCTCACACGTTTTGGAGCAGTCGAGTGTAATTCCGGTTGTCTTTGTGTGTATGTGTGTGTGTTCACAGAGAAGCGCTGCAATGACTCTGCACATTTGTGCAACAACGGGAAGTGTGTGAGCGAGGATGTGCTGTGCGACTGGAAAGACGACTGCGGCGATGGTTCGGATGAGCACAACTGCTTCGTCAACGAGTGTCTCAACAGCAAGCTCAGTGGCTGCACACAGCTCTGCGAGGACCTCAAGATTGGATACAAGGTGTGTGTTTGTGTGTGCTTGTTGTGTACACCT
>JAOVVG010000018.1:19712289-19731665 GCA_028566375.1 Leptodoras nelsoni
ATTTGTCCTTTTCATGCATTTATAGTTAGGTTTACTGTTACAGAATGTCTGTGAGACAGGGTAGCTCCTGTGATCACACAGTATTAATTCCCTCACCAGCCTCTCTTTTTTTCCCCCTCTCATGAATAGGAAAAAACTAGAAACTGCAAAACAACTCAGAACTCAGAACAACTTCTTGCAGAAAGCTTCATCATGTCAATGATAACGGTTAATTTTATTGTCGTGCCATGTCCACGGTGAATGAGATTTCACTATACGAAACGATAAAATATTAGAACAAGCACAGAGAATTCAACAGTGCTGAAAGACACTGTATGCTGCCAAAACCTGAAACTCATCCCACATTAATTCATAGCCTTCTTGATGTCATGGAAGACATGCTTGTCATCTAAGTATGGCCTCTGATGGTCAAACCTTGACGCAAGAGCTAGTCAAATCAGGTTTCTGTAACTGATTGATTTGAAATGTTTGGTGAGATCCATCTTATTATTTATCTTACATTATATAGAAGCTATCATTAATTACAATAGAAACAGAAGAGAAGATATTTCTGTTCAGGGAAGTGTGTTATATCTGTTAGAAAATCTCCTAATTTTCCAGAGTAAGGAACATCAGTTTGAACTTGGAGTCGTTTGGGTGTCGATATTTATCAATATTGCCAGTGTTTCGGGCAGTTACAGGATTGTTTTGTCTCCCTGATCATGTTATGTGTCTAATGACCCATGTGTGACTTTAGCTTCTCCTCCCCTCTGCTTCTGCAGCTCAGATGACGTGTGGTGTGGACGAGTTCCGGTGTAAGGACTCGGGTCGCTGCATCCCCGCTCGCTGGAAGTGTGATGGCGAGGACGACTGTGGCGACAGCTCGGATGAGCCCAAGGAGGAGTGTGGTACGCACCTTCTCTGTGTCTGCTCTGCTTTAACTGTGTTAAGTTGTGCAAACTCTGTGTTGAGCTTTATGGGTCCGTGTGGCAGATGAGCGAACGTGTGAGCCTTATCAGTTCCGCTGCAAGAACAACCGCTGCGTTCCGGGCCGCTGGCAGTGCGACTACGACAACGACTGCGGCGACAACTCGGATGAGGAAAAATGCGGTAGGTGGACTTGTATGGAATTATGGGAAATGATGTCTGAGACACACAGCCCTGATGTGAGGGCTGAATTTGGTGGCTTTGTAATGGTTTCACTCTCATTCTGTACCTGTTGGAGCATCACATACTGGGAGGGGGGGGTGTTATGATAGAAGTTTAATGTATAGAACTGTTGAATTAAAGTGTGTATGTGCATGTGTGTGCCTGCCATATCCACTCGGTTTGCACTGTTTCATGACATTGCCCACATTACTCATGAATGCCAGTCACTTCACCTTATGTTTGTTCTTCATTTCACACTGACATCGTGGCTTGACTCAGAGGTAGGTCACTGCTCCTCCATTCCCTCTCTCCATTTGAACTCCACCCCTTTCTGCTTCCGTTTTTCTTTTCATTCAGGGTTTTTAATGACGGAAGCTGCCAATTTCAGTACCCGTCCCTCTAGTGGTGGAATGGACACGTTTACCCTTTCAGAATGAGATGATCCATGTGTTACCTCTGGCATTGTGTTGATCATTCCTTACTGTTTCAGTGACTGATTCTGGTCATAAGTTCACTTTGATGGCTTTCGAATTCCCAGTTAATTTATTTGTGCTTTCTCATTAAAGATTTGGCATGAACTTCTTTAAAGCCCTTCTTTCTTCTACCTGCCCACACATTCCCTTGTGCCCACACTTTCCCCTATTCTGAACTCCCTCGACGTTCTGTACCTCTGTTGTGACTGCTTTATATGTGTGGCAGGCTGGGAAAATTAATAGTCCCTAAATGGCTAAATTTTGAAAATAACCAATGAAATCCTTTGACACTCTACTTTGAACAAACATAAATCTGTTATTTGTTTGGAATACTTTCTTGTTGCAAAGATTGATCTGGCTAAGGAGCCAGTTTAACAAAGGCAAGCAGTAAAAAGTAAGTCGGCTGAAGTCAGAGCTCGCCAGATAAGTTTGAATATCTCACACAGTGAACAGGTCTGTGATGCCCCCAAGCTGTCAGATCATCATCATCATTATCAATATCAGAACATAGAGGAAAGCTGTATGACCTAATAAAAGATGTTAATGCCAGGAAATTTTGCCAGCAGAATAGAAGTGAGTGAAGGATACAGTGATTATTTCCCCGCCAGTTTGGGAATGAACAGAGATCGGTTGAGTGACGAGAAGGAAACAAGGCTCATGTTTAATTGCTTTGAGTCATTTTTAGCTCAGGTGAGGTGAACGATGCTGGTGATCATAGTGAGACCTTGTATCCCAATCCTGAAGTATCTTTCTGCGCAATTCGCAGTAATGCAGTTTCGCAGTTTTCCCAGAAGTAGATTACAAACCTAAACATAGGCGATGTTTCTTTAGCAGGTAACTAGATTGATTGGTTGAGGTACATGCAGAAGAGAACATATTTCAGTTCAGGAAAGTGTGTAATATATATATAGTAGAAAATCTCCTAATTTGACCATATGAAGGCTTTTCCCATGTTGCCAAACATATATATATATATCTTTTTGAAACTGATGCCATCTTGGCTTGGTGGGTATGCTGCCATTCAACATAAAGGACTGTGTGTGTGTGTGTGTGTGTGTGTGTGTGTGTGTGTGTGTGTGTGTCTGTGTCCATGTCCCACAGTGCCGCGTCAGTGCTCAGAGAGTGAGTTCGCCTGCACCAATGGCCGCTGCATTGCTGGCCGATGGAAATGTGACGGAGATCATGACTGCGCTGACGGCTCTGACGAGGTACTGAAGCTAAAACTGACACATTTATTTTCTCCATGATTCACTTTGTCGTCCTTTCAGTGCTAGCTTTCTCTGACTCGGAATCTCCGTAGGTTTTATCGTTTCAGGGTAACCATAGAAACAAGGAACAATGTTAAAGGCGCAGTTTGTAAAGCATTTTAGACGTACAACTTAAACGTTTCTTAAACACAGGCTTCTATACGCATTTATTATAGTCCAGACATTAGCTCCGCCCCAACCAAAGCCAAGTAAAGCTGGGTATTGTCATTGTGTTTATTGCAGTTGTTGTGTTTGTGTGTGTGTGTATTGTGCAGCATGGCTGTGCTCTGAAGTGTGATGCAGACCAGTTCCAGTGTAAAAATGGCCACTGCATCCCACTGCGCTGGCGCTGCGATGCTGACGCGGACTGCATGGATGGCAGCGATGAAGAGAGGTGTCATGACAAAGGTGAGTGTGCTTACACTTGATACTGTAGTTCAAAGAGTAAAACAATGGTTAAGACATTGGTCTACTGATCAGAAGGTCATGAGGTCAAATCCCAGCACCACCAAGCTGCCACTGCTGGGCCCTTGAGCAAGGCCCTTAACTGTCAACTGTTCAGTTGTATGAATAAGATAAATGGATGAGTATCTGCCAAATACCATAAATGTACATGTAAATCTAAAACACAAAGTGGTATGCTGTTATAGGAGAGTAATCAGTGACAGGTTGGTGTGATAGCAGCATATTTTATTTCTCTTATACAACAGCAATTTATTAAAGCTTCTATTTCTGTACATCCATATGTAGTTATGTGCTTCCTCTTCCCTCTCTCTTAGTGGAACGCCTCTGCCCCAGCGACGAGTTCCAGTGTAACAACACTCTGTGCAAGCCGCTGGCCTGGAAGTGCGACGGCGAGGATGACTGCGGTGATAACTCTGATGAAAACCCAGAAGAGTGCCGTGAGTTTGAACACCAGTTAAACAAAAATTCATTCACCAGAACTAGAGGAGGAAATGGATATTTAGGAAAATATCTGGTATCCTTACAACCGTAGGGAAGTTCCTGTGTCCGCCCACCAGAAACTTCCGCTGCCTGAACGATCGCGTGTGTCTGTGGAGCGGCAAACGCTGTGATGGCATCAACCACTGCGGAGACAACTCGGACGAGAAGAACTGCGGTAAGAGCGGAGTGTGGGGATGAAATGGGGCAGAACTGAATATAATTTGGTGATGTTGTATTATTTTTGGAAGTGTTCTTACTGCTACAGTTCTGCTACTACTCCTACAGTTTATTTCGATAAATGTAAGGGTAATAAGACAAGAGCCGGTGAGTGAAGGGGATGCATTTAGGTGGAATAAATCAACTCTTCATGACTCGGTATGTGTACAGATCATAAGGTGAGCAAGTGTGGCAAGGACAAGTTCCAGTGCAGCAATGGCAAGTGCATTAGCTCCACCCTGCGCTGCAACTACTTCAACGACTGCGAGGACTACGGCTCCGACGAGATCGGCTGCAAGACAGGTCAGCCGTTTCTCTCAAGCACTTGCACTCAGAGTGTATAGATTACCATTACTGCTAGACTTATGAGTGGATATGAGTTCTTTGGATTGGAAGTTTATGTTACAGTCAAGTTGAGGAAGACCGTTTTGAACAACTGAAGTGTGTGTGCTCACAGACACTATGCTGAATGACTGTAAGAGTAACAGGTCTCTGTGCGGAGAGACAGAAGAGGTTCACTGTACAACGAATGGCACCGACTCGTTCTGCTCCTGCAAACCCGGCTACGAGAACAATGGCTTCAGCAGCTGCCAAGGTGCTCTATATAAACCCTTTTATACACAAGTGCAGTGGTTCCCAACCATTTTTGCCTTGTAGTACAGGATAAGTGATTATTAAATGAAAATCAACTAAAAGACATTTGATAAAATTATTTTCAGAATCACCCAGTAGCCTTTCCTTTTCATCAGTCACCTGAGCTTTAATGAGATTCTCAAGCTTGAGACTTATTTGTTAGTGCTTAGGTGGATCCAAAATATGGATGACGCCTGCCTGAGGGCGAGAACTATTTCTGGGACGCACGTACTATATTTTAGCAATGACTTTGAATGCATGTAAAAATATTTTCTTATCATTTTGGAAATAAATTGTAATCCCTAATCTTTCCACATATCCCCTGCAAGCTGCTCAGGTACACCCAGTTGAGTGCCACGGCTCTAGCTGTTCTAGTGCAACAGCTGGACAGTGTTGATTTGCTGTTGAGTTTACCACACATTCTTTTTTTCAGATAAGAACGAGTGCAGGCAGTTTGGCATGTGCTCTCAGATCTGTAACAACACCAAGGGCTCTTACAAGTGCAGCTGCCACAAGTACTTTACCAAGATCAACGACACCTGCAAGGCAGACAGTAAGTACTTTATTAGCACTTCAATATTCATACTGTTTGTATTTAAAGGCAGCAGCAGACCACATTTGTCACTATGTGATGTTCCACTGATGTAAATTTATTGAATTACATTTTTCTAAACAATTTGGATTGTAAGAAATGTGATATTGATGGCAATTATTTTGGAGTCCTTAATTCGGGAGTTTGATTTCTGTGGCCAAATCAAATATTCTATTGGCATAGAAAATATAAGGTAATTTTTATAACCTATGTAGTGAGTATATTTAGTGAAAAGGTATTTTGGATTTTGTATAATAGTGTATTGTAGCCTTTTAAAAAAAGACAAGTACTAAAACTGAATATTCTGTTTGCTCACAGTTTGCTTAAAGTGATACCTTTTCACCTTTACATGGATATATGCAAAATATAGCTATATATATCTAGCACTGCTGCTATTGTTCTATTGTAGCTTTATAGGCTGTTATAAATACAGGGAAGCATTTGAATATTAAATAGTAACTAATTACAATTCAAATACAGTTTCACAAATAATAAGCAAACAAATTCGAGAAGGGCTCGCTCCTGAAGCCCAAAAGATGAATCTCGTCTCTCCTCCTGCTACATTATCTGTATCTCTGTCAGGTTTGAATATCAACAGGCAGGTGCTCTACATCGCTGACGATAACGAGATCCGCAGTCTGGACCCGGGCGTGCCCAACTGGGTGTACGAGCAGACCTTCCAGGGCGACGCCAACGTGCGCATCGACGCCATGGACCTGCACGTCAAAACCAACCGTATCTTCTGGACCAACTGGCACACCAGCGGCATCTCGTCCTTCCAGCTGCCCTCCACTTCCTCGTCTTCGTCATCTGGCACCTCGTCCAACTCTCATCGCAACACACGGCAGAGCGAGGGAACCGTCACCAACCTCGCGGTATGCTCTGCCAGCAGACACTGTCTGCTCAAACATAAATCATAAAATCACAACGTAAAACACAAAATCATAGCAACGCAGATGAGTATAGTGTTTAAATATGGTTCTATGCTAAAGGAATTTTGCAATACATTTCTTTTTATTAATTAAAAAACACTTTCTGTTCAAGTTAATCCAAGCAAAATGCAGCTTGTCGTATTCCTGAGAAACTCCACCCATCTCCATCCTGGAGACTCTCACTAATGTTATTGACTCGTCTCTCTGGCGCAGATCCCAGGTCTGAAGACGCCCAGAGGCATTGCTGTGGACTGGGTGGCTGGGAACCTGTACTGGACAGACTCTGGCCGAGACGTCATCGAGGTGGCCCAGATCACCGGCCAAAACAGGAAGACGCTGATCTCAGGCATGATCGATGAGCCCTACGCGATTGTTGTGGATCCACCAAGAGGGTGAGATAACACCTAATAATTACTTTGTTAAGTAAAATATATGCAAAGTACAGAAGCTGCTTACTGTATGTTAATATATTGTTTACGGATTTGCTAACGTACTGTATCTTACAGTACCAGTAGTCTTCATAATAGCCAGTTTCTTCATCAAGTCATTATAAATTACCATAAACAATGTTGCAAAATGAATCACGTGGCTGTGCTTTATTTGGTAACTCAGGACAATGTACTGGGCAGATTGGGGAAATCACCCCAAAATTGAGACTGCCGCCATGGACGGCACTCTGAGACAGACGCTGGTGCACGAGAACCTGCAGTGGCCCACAGGTGAGCGATCCAGTTCACTTCATTTCATTTATTAAGCAAGGAAGCTGGTGAGCTCAGTAAATCTCAGTAAATCTGGCATACCAAGTAACATTAAAAAAAGGGGAAAACAGAAATTCGATTAGTAAGCTTCTGCTAGGTCCTTTTGGTCTGAGTGCTTGTGTTTTCTGTTCCATCATTTAATAAGATCAGTTGCACAAACTGAGCCTCATCAAGGTTACAGATTTGTTCAAACCACTGAGAAGAAAGCAAACACAAGAAAAAAGTATAATATGGTGTATGAGATGTTTATTTTTAGTATAATACAGACTGTAGTTGTAGAAACTGTAAGCTTTAAGAAGCACTATATTTCTCCTACAATTACTGCTGCATTATCACTTTACATGTTTATTACACTAACTTCAAGTTTTAATACTATTTAAATGAAATAAAGCACTAACAAGATGGTTCGTGACACATAAAGATGTTATTGGCTGTTCCTTCAATTGTAGTCTTTCCAACGACGTGTGTTGCTTCTGTGCGCAGGTCTGGCAGTGGACTACTTCAACGAGCGCCTGTACTGGGCCGATGCTAAACTGTCTGTGATCGGCAGCGTTCGCCTGGATGGCACAGACCCGGTGGTGGCCGTATCCAACATCAAAAACAGTTCAGTAGCAGAAACAGCACTCACTCTGTTTATGACATTATTCATTATAACACTAACATATTCTGCTGGTAAAAATGACCTGTAATGAGAGAGGTGTGTGTGTTGTAGATCTGCTCCACCCATTCAGTATTGACATCTTTGAGGACTACATCTATGGCGTTACCTACATCAACAACTTTGTGTTCCGCGTCAACAAATTCGGCAGGGGTACAATGGAGAACCTGACCACAGGCATCAATCACGCCACTGATATAGTGCTCTACCACCGCTACAAACAGCCCGAGAGTAAGTGTCTGTGAGAGCGGTCATTTGTAGAGCTGTATTCTTCTTTGTCTAATGTTTATATGTGTGTTTCAGTGGCAAACCCATGCGACAGGAAGAAGTGTGAATGGTTGTGTTTACTCAGCCCCACTGGTCCTGTGTGTACCTGCCCTAACGACCGCGTGGCTGACAACGGCACATGTGTAGAACTGCCTCCGGCCACTCAGGCCCCCGTCAGTAAGTCTGCTCTCTATAGCTGTACTGTACACACACCTCGTCAGTTTCGGGCCTGTATCCCTTTAATTGAGCTCAACATTGTGGTGAGGTTCATTTCCCCCACCATTCATTCTTGCTTGTCTCTTCTCTCTTTTTATTTACTCTTTCTTAGCTCCTACGTGCAACGTTCAGTGTCTGAACGGCGGCAGTTGTTTCCTGAACGCTCGCAGTCAGCCCAAGTGCCGCTGCCCGACCAGCTACAGTGGTGAGAGGTGTGAGTTTGACCAGTGCAGAGACTACTGCAAGAACGGAGGAACCTGTTCTCCGTCACGTACCGGTACACGCACACATACACATGCAACAGTCTACAATACGCATAGTCATGTGCATCTTCCCTATTTGTCTATTCTTTAAACCTCATCAGTGTCCATACTAGACACTGCTAAACCGTAAGTAGATGAACGTGCAGCTCTTGCGTATCCTTTCTTTAGGTGCTCCTACATGCCGCTGCCTGACAGGCTTCACTGGTCCCAATTGTAACCAGAACACGTGCAAAGACTACTGCCAGAACGGAGGCAGCTGCACCGTGAGCCTGGGTAACCAGCCCATGTGCCAGTGCCGAGACAGCTTCCTGGGAGATCAGTGCCAGTACAGTGAGTGTTCATGATCAGTTCACAAAAACAGGCCTGCCATCTTACTGCCTTAATGAGTTAACTTGAAGGATAGAGAATTGTCATCAGAAAAGTTCATTGCACTAAAAAGAAATGTCTGTGATCATGAATCACTGTATCTGCTATACTGTAAACTGTCACATATTCCCCGGCCACCACACACATACCATTTCAGTGCAATTCTTCACTCCTCCTGCAGGCCAGTGCGAGGGCTTCTGTTTGAACGGTGGAACCTGCCTGGAGACGGCGAATGGCACCAAGCAGTGCCGCTGTCCCCCGAAGTTCCTCGGCCCCACCTGCAGCCTGGACAAGTGCATGTACTGTGGCCAAGGCAAATGTATCCCTCATCCCTCAGACGGAGTTGTATGCAGGTACTAATCACATAACCGAGTACCGTTCAGTCATATTTCCTCTGAAAGTGACTCTCCTTCACCCTGTCACATGGTTGGGGATTAGTGCCGCGATTGTGCTAATCTAACCCTGTGCTGTGTTTGTGTAGCTGTGCTAATGACCGGATACAGTCCAGCTGCTACAGCTGCAAAGACTTCTGCATTAACGGCCAGTGTTTGTTAGACCAGCGTACCATGCTACCATATTGCGAGTAAGAACAATACACTGTCTCTCTCTCTCTCTCTCTCTCTCTCTCTCTCTCTCTCTCTCTCTCTCTCTCTCTCTCTCTCTCATATCTTATATCTCATTCTCACTGTCACTGCCTTTCCTCTGATAGATGATGGGTCATTTTTCTACTCCTCATCCAAGTCACCCTGTAGACTTCTCTGCACTTATCTTTGTTGCATTAGGGCAAGTCTTTCTGTCCTTTATGTTCAGGGTCACATCATTGCATTGGTGTCAGTGAGAGCTTTCTGCTTTACCTCCAGTTCAGCTGTAGGAGAAATCTGCACACTTATAGCCCAGGATTATCATACAATCACGAAACACAGTTTATAGATATTAAAGTTGCGATTATTCAGATTAAAGCATTTAACAATCTAGGATCTAGAATATCACTAACAGCAAAAATGTTGCTCACATCCAGCAGTAAATTAAATATTTTTGGATTGTTATGAAGCAATCTATAAGATACCGAACAGTGGGAAGTATTCATGGAAGTTGACGCTGATGTGCTTAATCGTTAGCATTAATATCCCAAAATCCAACAGCATTTTAAATATTATGAGTAAGTCACAGCAGTAGGTTTTGTTTTCTGTTTTATCTGATGTTAATGAATATTCCTCACCCAGAGGTCATTGTGTTCCTCCTCCTCATTTAGGAGAAAGGCCAGTAGTGCACATTAAGTGTAGTCTGGGCAACATCTTCACTACCTCATCCTCGTAAACTTTTGCTCCCTTTTTTTCAATAATCTCTCCTTTTTCTGTTTTATATGTTGAATATCTTTGTTAGGTCTGAGGAAAACGTTTTTACTGTAATGTGGTGTGACTAGGGTTGCCAGATTTGTACTATGAAAGCAGCCTAAATGATTTCACATGCCAAACTGTCTGCCTGAAGTTCAGTAATGTGTCAATGTGCCATTTCTTAGGTGTGTATGTGTCTGTGTGCTTGCAGGTGTCCTTCAGGTTGGATTGGCTACCGCTGTGAGCTCGCTGCTTCTCCTGCAGGCTCAGCAGACTCCTCTGGAAGTAAGTGTGTGTGTGTGTGTGTGTGTGTGTGTGTGAGAGAGAGAGAGAGAGAGAGAGAGAGACATTATCACTTATCTCTGCAATGTTCTTTCTGTACACAGATGCGTTATCTGTGATCATCCCAGTGCTGCTGCTGCTGTTACTGGCACTGCTGCTGGTTGGTGCCATCTTGTGGTATAAGAAGAGAATGCGTGGGTGAGTAGCAGCTCTGTCAGTAACCATACAGAGATGAGGAGAAAGGCCTCTGTGTCTCTCTCACGTACTCAGTCACTCACAAAATGTCTTGCCTGTACAGCCTTTGGATTCTGGTTATACTCAACTTACTATACTCACTCACTCATTCATTCTACTCGCATCACATTCACTCGGTCATTCATTCAGTTACTCACTCTCTCAGTCACTCAGTACTGCACTGTACTCTGTTCCGTCACACACACTACTCACTCACACACTCACTCCCTCGCCTTACACATTGACTCACTTTAACTCAGGTTTTCATTTAGATTTTATCTCAACACCCAGTTATCTGTTTCTTGTCTCTGTCTATCTAGCTTATCTTATGTCTCTATCTTATGTCATTCTGTCTGTGTTTCTCTGTTGACGAAAGCGGTTCTTTGAAAGTCAGATAACTGTGGGTTCTACTAGGGGTGCTGCACTATCTATACATCTGTGCTTATGCTCCCTTGGATAAAGGGTTCCTTCAGGGTTCTTCGGATGGTTGAGCGATCGCTTCCTTAAGGGGTTCTGTTTCTAATCTATTTTTGTAACGAAACACATTAAAAAAAGATTATTTGAGCCTTTTGTGGCTTGTCCAAAATCCTTTTTCTCTGTCTTGTGGTCTCTCTATCTGTCTATCATTCTGTCTATCCTCCTTTTGGTCTCTCTGTATGTCTTATGATCTATTTATTGATTCTTATCTATTTATCCCTAACTTACCTGCTTGTATCTACTTGCCTCTCTAACCCCCTTTTCTCTCCCTCTCCCTCTCTGTCTCTCTCTCTCTCTCTCTCTCGTTCGTGTGTGTGGGGGCGGGGTAACTGTGTGTCTCTGTCTCCCAGGTCTATGAGGCGGGCCAAGCCCAGTTCCAGATGCTTGCGGTAACTCTAACTCTTTAACAGCAGGCCTCCATCCTTCATGTGTCCATTCCTCCACCTTCCCTTCTCCTTTCTTCAGTGTACCAGCCCATCTGTGTGCTTTTCTCCCACGCCATCTCTCGCTCTCTCTCCCCTCTCTCTCTCTCTCTGTGCCGTGGTGTTCCTGTGCTTCTGCCTAGATGGCGTGTAGAAGTGTCAGTCAGCTCTGTTCACTGACAGCTGAATTACATGGACTGGCTGGATGCAGCACTGAGCTGTATTCTGTTTGTCTGTGTCCTTGCTGTCCTGTACACATGTGAGGACTTGCGTGTATGTGTGTGTGTGTCCACGCAAGTGTAAAGTGGTATTGTGTTTGTGTGCTGTAACTGAACTGTACTGGGTCTTGTCCTGTGGATATCCAGCTTTCTGAGCCAGCAGCGTGGACACACCCTCTGGCAGTGTTCATCTGAAAGCTACTGGATGCTCCTTCAAACTGATAACGTGTGGATTTGTGTATTTGTGTTTGTGTGTAGTAGATGCTTGTGACTAGTTTAGGTCCAGGCCTCCTCTGTGTTGTGGAATGTGTGTATTCTTAGGCCAACTGCTTAAGAGTCATGTGCTTATTTGAGTATAAACTCACTGTGTGTGTGTGTGTCCACAGTGCTAAGGGCTTCCAACACCAGAGGATGACCAATGGGGCTATGAATGTAGAAATCGGGAACCCTGCATATAAGATCTATGAGGGAGAGCCTGATGATGATGCCGGAGAGCTGCTAGACTCAGACTTCACTCTGGACCCTGATAAGGTGATCAACCCTGTGCATTGTGGCAAATGACTGTAAAAATGTTCTGCATGGAACACTTTTTCAGATTGACATTGCGCTGCTTTGTGCTGTTCATGACAATTTGCCAATATTAATGTTGAAATACGGCTAGGTCGCTGTAATGTAGTGTAGTCTGTTTATTAGCACAGCAGCATACACTACAGGGTTATTTCACATAGTATCAGGTGGTATGAGTTCTCAGTATCAGGGAGTCTTACTAGTATGAGAAAGTGAGCATGGTATCAGGCAGTGAGCAATAATGCATTCGTGATTTATAGTTTAGTATTTTAAGCTACAATAAAGAATTGTTAGAATCTTAAGGGGGAGGCAGGGAGAGGAGAGGGAGACTGATATGCTGTGATATACACAGTGTATCAGTTCTGACGGGATTTTTTTTTAATGCAATGTGTCAGGAAGATTCAGACGTTCTGAAGGAAGCATGCTCATAAACAAATCCCAGTTTGACAGCAAAACAGGGACACAAGAGGCAAAAAATTAAATAGAAGAAAAATACTTACATACAGCATAACTCATTTTAAATCTACTTTGTTTACCGTTGATGCTGAGGGCAGCCATGTGGATTTGATGTCACTTGTTGACCCTAGAGACGAGGGATGAGACCGTCCCAAGAGAGAATTCCGAGAAAGAGCAGTTTTTTTCCCCAATGACGAGTTATGACCTGTAGGCGAATGAGGCGTTAGTGTAATTGGGGGCGGAGCTTATGGTCTAGAGATACCGGACTCGTTTTATCCGCTTGCCTTATGTACCCGTATGACTGTGCACTCCCTGACCTCTGCACTTTCGTCCCTCTCCAGCCCACAAACTTCACCAACCCGGTGTACGCTACGCTCTACATGGGCGCCCACAACAGCCGTAATTCTCTGGCCAGCACGGACGAGAAGAAGGAGCTGCTGTCTGCAGGGGACGAGGACATGGGCGACCCACTGGCATAGAGCTGCCTGCACCAAGCTGTGCCCACCTGTCTGCCCACCCACCTGCCCACCCAACCACAGACCCCCATGCCTTTACAACACCGGAAGAAAAGCAACAAAGGGAGCGAGAACACTGTACAAAATGTAAAAAAAAAAAAAATATGAAGGACTACTTTTGTATGTGATTGCAGTATTATATTTTATTCTTTCGGTCAGAAAAAAGGAAAACATTTTTCTATGCCTTTTTTTTTTAATCATTACTCACTTAGCGATCCCCCTCCCCCCTTCATTCTCTCTCTCTCTCTCTCTCTCTCTCTCTCTCTCTCTCTCTCTCTCCCCTCCATGTAGCCTCTACCTCTGTGCTAAATGAGAACGCAAACAGCCGTAACAGCTATGGAATTCTCTTTTTTGTATGAATTGTATAGAAGTCGAGGAAATAGCCAAGATTGTTTTTTTTTTTTTTTTTTTTGGTTATTGTTTTAATTGAACCAGTTAGGGCGAGAAAAAGGGTGGGCTCAATCCCGAGTCCCAGTGATGGTACCAGATCTGTTTGTGTGTGTGTGTTGGTACTGCTGGAAGAGAGAGCTGTGTGTGCGTGTGTGTATGTGTGTGTGTGTGCGCATGTGTGTATGCGTGCAAAATTAGGCTTATGATTGTCATACTTGTTGCACAGATTTGATTTTATATCTATTTACATAATATACATTTTAACATGAGTGTGTGACAAATACGCAGGAAACCAAGCAGGTAAAGGGACAGCGGGATGTTACGCTGTAAAGAAGAGTAAAGAATGAATGAATGAACGAATGAACAAAATGGGGTGAAAGTAAGACACTTCTTCTTTTTTTTTTTTTAAACAAGAACATTCCAGGGTGTGTATTTGCGGCCTGTGTGTATGCAAGTGTGTCAACAGTCCAAGGAATTCAATGATTCATTAGAATTAGGGAAGAAAGAGAGACTGATGACAGGACAGTGGAGCAGTGGACATCTCCCCCTGATGCTGCGTCTTCCAGGAAGTCCGGGACCACGAGGACAAAATGAAGAGCGGATCGTCAAAAGGATTTTAAAGGAGCTTTTGCAGACCACTTCACGCTGATGGGACCCGAAATGTTTTTTTTTTTTGTTTTTTTTGCTTTCAACAGTGCAGTGTCTTGTTCTGTTTTTAAAGCTCTGTAAGTGCATTCTGCTATGTGTGTGTGTGTGTGCGTGCGTGCGTGTCTGTGTGTGTGCGGAGTCCACAGACTCTGTTGCCCTCCTGCCCAGACTCACTGCCTCGCTGCTACCTGTTGGAAAGTGAACTTTTCCACAGACTAATGCATGTAACACACAAAGGTAACATGTTAACAGTGTTCACTCAGCGTCCACCTTTTTTGCTTCATTTGTAAACCATCCAGTGTAATTTAGTGAAGTCTGAAGTCTTTTTTTTTCTTTTTTTTTTTTTGTTTTTTTATAAAATAATCATAAACTGCTTACACACAATGCTACAGCCGTCTCGGTACTCCTGTTTATTTGTTTTAATTGTTTTTTTTTTCTTTTTATATATGCAGAATAATTAAACTGCTTTTATAGTAGAAATGCATGGTGGCTCAGCCCTTCTTTCGGAGAGACAGAGTAACGTCGGACTATTTTTTTGCTGGAGAACTTCCTAAACTTACAGAACAGTAACAGATATTGTTATAATTACAAAATAAACTCAGTGTGTACAGACAAGAGATGTGGCTTCTGGTTCTGCATCAGAGAAGGAAACTGGCGATTAAAGGTGCAGGTGTAATGTGGAGTATTCTTTCTAGACTTGTAGAAATCACTGAATTTTAAAGATGCCTTAGAAAAGGGGTGCATGTTTCTGCATTGTTCCTGAGGAAAGAAAAGGCAGCCTGTGAAGCAGTCGAGTGCTGCAGGACCTCAGGAGTGGGAAGGGCGAATTTGATGGGTCGTGTTAGAGATCAGGAATTATTGATGCATTTTCCTTTATAGAACATAAAGTGTACACTGAAGTACCAGAAAAACTGGTACTTGCAGAATACAAAGCAATTCTATGCACGTCATCGGTTCCATCTGCCAAAGTGTATATACAGCAAGACATCTACAGAAGCTTCTAGAGCCATTTCCACTGTGAGAATGGCAAGTTATAAGTTTAATGGTTGGTGAGATATTTAGTGTTCAGTGTATGTGTATTTCAAGGGTGTACAATGACTACAAGAATTCCGGCAAAAGCTCAAACTTATGAGAGCTTAACTTAAAAAGACCCTTTTTACAAACGTGAGCAGCGTCGGCTGGCGAGAATCATTTCATGTGATAGGCGTACAACACTGCCTCAAGTAACGTCTGAACTCAGTGCTGTGGCCTCAACAAACATCAGCGCGAGGACTGTACAATGTTCCCTCCCAAGACCCCATGCAGGACCTACCAAGTATACCAGTTTTTCTGGTACTTCATTGCAGCGTTCTAGTATGAACATCAATGATGAACATCAATGCTGTCGAAACTGAGGAAACTTTCCAAGTTTAAAAAGTGGGAAGTTGGGAATTCTTAGTCATTTTTGCCCATTTTTTTTACAATATAACAAAGAGCAGAAGGCTTGAAACATTACAAACAGCTGCTTTAAACATTTTCTATTTTCACAAGTGAATTATATCAAATTACAATCAGGAACAGCTTACTTTTATTTGTGCTTCCTTTGACAAGTGGAATGGCTAAAGCTGATACAGGGATGCTGTATTTCTTTAACACGGAGGTCATGCCTAAACATTCAGCACTTATACCTTTTTACATGATATGGTTTCTGTAAAAAAAAAATTAAATATTTAAGAGAGAGTCTGGTGTTGCTTATGTTTCAGTCCTGCCTCTAAATGGCAGTATGTAGTGTATTAGTACATTTTACTGGCTAGTGCAAAAGGAAGCCATTTTCCTCACAAAGTTCAAACAATCAACAATCCTACAAACCTAGGAAATGCTGTTAGAATTCATAAACCTTCATTTCTTTGGCATGGAGAGGCAATTTACCTCAAGACTTTTACTCACACTTGGTCTGACATCTCAATTAGGGTTCAAAAAATGGAAATGTTATGGCCAAACCATAAGTGTTGGCACCCCTGCAGAGTATATATATACTTTATAGTATATAACGTACTTTTTACACAAATAACCACCGGGATGTGTAACGTGCAGCCTGCAGCTTCAATCCAGGTGCATTCAGGTGCACATTAGTGCTTTCATAAAGCAAAATAAATTGACATTACAACCACTATATACAGTCAGACAGAATGATATTAGCTTAGTATTAACTCTACAAGGCACATAGTTGCCTGTTGAAATAACATGGGTCCTGAATAGCAAAGCTTTCTTGTCAAAATCCACAATGGATCACAAAGGATCAGTACAAAAAAAAAAGCTAAACAATCAGTACAAAATTATGTCTGGCATCTGTATTGGCTAAATATTTAAGCAAATAATACTGTCTCAATTTTTATAAAGGCACTTCTTTAACAAAATGAAATAAGATCGCAACATTTTGGTCTGTCATGCTTAACCCAACTGGTGTTAATAATGGTGCTGTTGTAATGATCCACAGGAAAAAAACGCCCTTGTGGGAGCAGACGGTGTCGTATCTCTTCATCAGTAAGAGTCTCGTTTTTAGATTGAGCATGTGAAGAGGCCCGTGTTGTCCTCTCACACACCACTCTCCAGGAAGCGTCTTTTCCTGTTCCCCAACAAGGCCACACTCGGATGCTTTGTGTGTGTTTGGATATGCGTGTGAGTAAAGGAAAGGGTGGCGACTTTAACGTCTGTGCTTTTGTAGCTTTGGTGCGAGACGGGGAGAGACTCCTCCGATCCGAAAAAGGATTTTC
Source organism: Leptodoras nelsoni (assembly GCA_028566375.1). NCBI lineage: Eukaryota > Metazoa > Chordata > Actinopteri > Siluriformes > Doradidae > Leptodoras > Leptodoras nelsoni. The sequence goes on from JAOVVG010000018.1 coordinate 19,729,280, forward strand.
CATCGGTAAATAAAGGACCACCCACCCACTTATAAAATTAAGGCCGTTTGCTTGTTTGGTCCTGGCCTACACACCATCACTGTGAGGTGCAGGGAGAGAAGCACAGGGTGGAGAGGGGTCAGGGAGGGTCTTTAGGGTCGCTTCCACCCGTTTCGGATCACCGCGTCAGCTCGCAGGAACGGCTGGCTTCGGAGATCTGCGGGTGGGGAAGGGACACAGTTAGGGCAGGGAACACTCCGGTTAACAGGGAGCATAAAATAAGACACAATATAAACCTAGTATTTATAAATCCTAAATATAAATTGCTAATATTTCTTTATAATATGGTGGCAGTTGTAATACTATAATCGCTATTATTTGTCATTAGACTATTTTTCTTATGCAGCTATTTGGGGAGAACATAAAGTCAAAATTAGTCACATTTCCAGAAGCACTTATGAATTAAACATTAAACTCATCATTTCTTTAACTCTTACTATGCATTGTATTGGAACATATTAAATAATCGACAAACTAATTCTAGTGCATTATACCAATACCACAGCGCTGTTGAATTCTCAAATCTGATTGGTCAGAAGGTGTTGATTAATTGTCTACGACAGCAGCTCTGTCAACAGCGATTCAAATTTCACACCTTCATTCCAACAGGTTATCGTTTAAGCTCCGCATAGACAGATTCAGAAAGGTATATGGTGATAAGTGACATGGTGAAGCTTTCTATGAGGACATATTTATGGAAGGAGTCTCCAGTGTCAGAATCTTGTACGTTTTCTGTTGCTGACAAAGCTTCAGCACAGAGGACGTCTCAGTAGTGTCACCGATAAAATAAGAGGAACGATAAGAGGAAATAATCTTTACCACTGTAACTTTTCATAACGACAAATGGATATCTATAAAATACGGTGGTATAATGGTATAATGCATTGGGACATGCTATTATTGGAAAATGATCAACTCACCACCACGAAAGTGATCATTTTCTGATAACAGCACACCCTGTCGTGTTGCATTCCTTTTTTGCTGATGTATTATTATTACCAAATTACAAAGAATTATAAGATGGGGCTTTTGTATAGTTTCATAGAAATTGTAACTATTTGTATAGTTTGTATAGCTAAATTGTAACTATTTGTCTTTCTTGCATTCTAGAAAAAAGAAAGAAAGAAAGAAATGTTGCTCCCCGGCACATAGAGTCTGTCAGATCAGAGGCAATGCATTGAAATAAAAATGTAAATCTATCAAAACATCTGTAACCAGTACACAAATACACAGCATTAAACCACGCTGCAATGTAGCATGTCCGAGTGATCAGCAAGCTCTTAGAGGCCTTGAGAGCGTGGAAAGAAATCAACCTGAACATCTCAATGATTCAAATCAGCATTTCTCTATTGAAGGCATGTGCGGAACTTGCTGAACACAAGAACATTGCATGCAAGCCATAATCATAAGCAGTGACGCACGGCAGACACGGCAGACATGTTAGTGTTCCATGCAATAAGGACAGACATGACCAGCTTAGCTTTCCTTTCTGGGGTTATAATGACTAATCAACATTAAAATGGTTTGGCTTGGATCTCATCAGGGTTACTGGTGAAGATCATATTCTAACTTTAAGTGGACACATTAAGTGGACACAAGCTCGTCTGCTCCACCGTTACAGAGCAGTACAAGAGGGTAATGTTTAGCAACATATAAAGCAACTGTGACTCCACAAAATATTTAAGCATTTAAAGAAAAATGCCTTAGAGATATCAGGCGTATTTAACCAGCTGCAAAGCATTTGTGCCTGATGAAGCTGGATGCTGTGCTGCCCTTCTTACCCTGCGTTTAGTAAAGGCCCATATTTACTCAGCTCAGTCCTCTGCTCTGTTGGAAACGTAGGAGGAAAGTTTAGTGAGGTGGGGATGAACGAGAGAGAAAATGATATTAGCATGTTAGGAGAAGAGAAACCGTAAGGGCCGCTGCACAAGCCGAACCTCAGTGGGGGACACACAGTGACTGTCGTGCTGCTTGTTTAACCTTGTGATTTGTATTTTATTATCAAGCTACAAGCAAAATGCTACTGTCATTTGATAACGAATGAATATGAGCTTATGTGTAACTGATTCATTTGGCTATTTGAAGGAAAAATAAATACAGCGTTTCAGTCTGTGTGGTTAGCTCCCCATTGAAAGGCTTTGCTGGTTCGTTAATGAACAGGCACATCCCAGTTTCCCTTCTCACTTATTCATCATATCTAGGTGTTTCCATCCAAACGTTTCAGGAGTCTCCACTGAACTGACCCCACCCCATATTATGTGCAATAAATCTACAGGGGTTAGACAATGAAACTGAAACACCTGTCATTTTAGACCACAATAATTTATTAGTATGGTGTACGGCCTCC
>JAOVVG010000018.1:19750494-19762252 GCA_028566375.1 Leptodoras nelsoni
TATAGGCCTTGTCCCCAACAGCTATCCCTAATGAGCAAGCCGGTGGCGATGGTGGCAAGGAAAAACTCCCTCAAATGCTAGGTAAGTGAAAAGAAAGTTTCTCTGTCTGCCAACTGTACTCACTCACTTCATAGCCAATCGGAATCCAGAGAACGGATACTCCTAACTAATCGGAGTGCAAAAGGTGGGATTTGTCATCTGACATTATACTCTGATCTGATCGATAATACAAAATCTACCCTGTTCAGTCACTGACCCTGCTGAAAGCACTGTACTCCTTCTGCCCTGTAAGTGACTCTGCAAATCAAGAGCAAATGAAGAAATGTGATACACTATGCTACCGTATGTACCTGGAAAACCACAGCTGGGTTTACTGCACACTTGAAAAGGAAGAGGGTTGAAGAGAAGTGGTTTCAATTTGCAACCTCATCACTAGATGCCACTAAATCCTAAATCCTTGTCGGTGTTAGCTGCAGCTAGCTGTTTTGGTGTTTAAAACACAAACAGTGCCAGTGAATACTAGTGGAAATGTGAGAGCTTCCTGAACTGACAGGAAAACATGATGGACACAGACATGCTTTCTTGTCCTGATTAGATTAGATTTATTTTTTTTTAATCAGGAGACTCCACAGAGGCCATTTTTAACCACACACCAGACATACCAGAATCACCGAGTGCACCTTTAATTCTTTTGTGGCATAATACTGGCATAACAGCCAGTTTTCAGGCTTCGGTAACGTTTGCATAGAAGTCCACAGTGTCCTTTCATACAAATCCAAACAAAACTGATTTACATCACATAAATATTATAGACGTTATATAGAATAATTGTGGACCGATGTGTATTTATATTCCTGCTCTTAAGCCACTAGAGGGGGATACGGAGTGTCATGCGATTTCTTCTGCCAACCTTCAGCCTGTGTAAAGTACCTGATAGTTCATGATGGCTCGGAGACACATGATGCACACATGAACGTCATCCTTCTGACTCACTATCCTGGAGTTTTTGATGGTTTTGCTGTTGGCCGCTGAGCCATACCTGCAACACACGATGTGAAGTCGGATATGAAGCAGGGCTATGAAAGTCCTAACACACCTAACCTGACTATTCATCAGGAATAATCCCAGACATGGGTTACATTAAAAACAGATGCTACAGTTACAATCTTTTTTTGTATGCATGCTGCTCTCCGGATGTGCGTTTTCAGCAATGTGGTTCACATATCGGAAATCGCAAAGCACGCCAGCTGCCAGGCACACTCTCCTGTTCAACACACATACCCACACACACACGCATGCTGCGAGACACACGGCAACGTGGGGATGTGGTTTCTGTAACCTGCTTCTTGTCTGAAGATGTGTCAGAATACAGAGTGAGCTTATCACATAGTTCCTGTAGACTGAACACAGGATATCAACATGTTCTCAATACTTACGTTCAGTGTAACACGGCTGCAGTGATGACAGAAACAAAAAAATAACACACAAACACAGTAGGGATGGGATAAAAATCAGTCGTATTTATGTAAAAGCAACAAATCACTTTTGTTCTAGGTGCCAGGATATATGCCACGTTCTTCAGAAATACATTGAAATGTTTAAACTGCATAAATGTACTGTATGTGAATGCATTGACTTTACCTTGCATATACCTTTACTGAGTAAATATTAGCACTGGTGCTATATTGTGGTGCCCAAACTTCAATGTTTCTCTACCTGGATTAAGATTTATTTATTCTTACTTACACCACAGCACCAGTAAAGTTGTCAAAGCTGATTTGTGAAATGTTCTACCGAGCGTGCCAGCTGTAATTCTAAACACGGGTTTATATTAATGCGCTTGTTCTAATACTTTACTGTTTCCACAGTAACAGATTATTCATGGCGATTTTAACAGCAAAGGCTTCACATTACAAAAATAAAAAAATGGAAGCCAAGATGATATGGCGATCCTCCATGGCGAAGATGTTTATCTAGTATTTTTGGAAGGAGTCTCCAGTGTCAGTACAGTGTCAGTAACACCAAGTTTTTCCGGCACAGGAAACTGTAGTGGATGATGGGTTTTGCACTTTTTGGTCATTTTTTACTTCATGGAAAAAGTACATTTTAGGCAAAGTGCTATGGTTTAATGGGAATTGTAAAAAAAGAAACTTTATGGCTATGGGTCATGGAAATGGTTTGATTATTTCCCTATATGCATGTAAAAAATCTGATCTAGTCAAGAGGTCAGTAGAGATGCACAGAGCTAATACACAGCGTTCTCACAGAGCATGTTTGTGTTTCTACATTGGCTTTATCAGGTGAGACATACTCAAACAGACACAAAAGCCAGCTGGTGATTTTTTTTTTTTAGAGAAAAAGCAATAAGAAGATGAGAAGGTGAGCAGAGTAGCAGCATGGTCACATCTACATGACTAGGATACTTACCGAGGGACTGAGTGGCGCACTGAGCGCACCAGTGTACTGAAACCGTTCTGGTGCAGATCCTCAATAGACCTGCTCCAGGACTTGGCTTTGTCCAGTGAGCCGTCCTCACCATTCTCCAGACCATCAAAATCCAACCTGAGCCATACACACACATATATATACACACCATACACAAAGCACAGAAGCACAAATACAGGGGGCATGGGGGTAAAGGCTGAGGAGCAGTAGCTACAGCACTCGGTAAGCTCTGAAGAAGGACTCAGGTTATTTTGCGCAGCAGTTAAAGACAATTTCAGTGTATTACAGCGCAGCAGGGCTCAGCAAAAGCCTCACGCATTACTGCAACAAGTTACTATCAGCAAACCATGTCTCACCCTCATAAGCATATTCAGTTTGAATATCCTCCTCAGCTCAGGAGGAAATGTATGTGGATGTACCCTGACACTATGTGTGTTTGCTGTGGACTTACGTGACAGCGCACTGGGCAAAGGACAGGTAATCCACCAGAATGTCCAGGCCTCTGTTCTCGTCATTCAGGAACTCACGCACCCACCTGCCAACACACATGCACACTCACACAAGTCAGCATGGCAGGCTACCAGATGTATATGTATATGCTACTAAGAGAAAACAAGATATATGATACTAACTGAATAGAGACCAACTTCGCAGTGTTAATAGAAATCCATTTTTTTCAATAGGGCTGAATAGTAGTGTTTTAAAACTCTACAACTCTTAAAAAAGTTTCTCTTGTCACACAGATCACCTCAGGTGATATACATAGTGTAGCAGGCAATGTTATCCAGAACAGGAGTGCACTATAGTTACAGTATCTTGGTGTATTACACCATCATGAACCCCGCAAAAGTTAAACATGTTGTAACCACTGGGAACCTAAGAAGCACAACAAAAAAGCTTTCACTCTCAAATTGAGAGCAAGTTTGATGCCAATGATGCCACAGCCATCCGTGGCTAGGAGTCCAGAGAGCAAATTAGCCATTATTAGTCTTACGGAGGCAGGGGTGTCATACGCACTCTCCTGTATCAGTCACAGAAACACTACTAGCCATTCACAGGCATCTGTGATCTCATGCATACAGAAGTGGGTGGGAGCGCTCTCCTCTGATGGTGTTACACTACCCCCTGACATTTCATAAGCAGCAGTTTGAGAGGTGCAGTGGCTGGCTTCACATGCCTCGGAGGAAGCACGATATAACCTTCGCAAGCCCTGGTTGGTAGCTGTTGTATGATAGGAGAGAGATGCCTGATGGATAGTAATTGGCCAGGATTAAATTAGCTATATATCAAATATGTTGCAAATATTAACAAATGTGTTGTAAACATGTTTTTTCTTTCTCTGCCTGTTGAACCACTGAATAAAAAACTATGAATATAAAATTACAGATACAAAATCAGCCTGCCCAAATATCAGGGCTACTGTTTTGTCCATCCCTGTACTATACCCTGTACTGTTTCACCATTATTCTACAGACAGGATATTATGTCCTACTGCAAACAGCTATATGAATGAGAATTTGCATTAAACTAACATGCTTCATTACACCTACTTCAATCAAAAGGTGCAGGCTCTCTGTTGGTACCTTGAATAATGAAGCCTACAGCAGGGGGCAGAGCTTCTATCGCAAATCCCCACAGTTATGGAACAGCTTTCCAATTAGTGTTTGGGAAAGACACAGTCTCAGTGTTTAAGTATACGATGAAAATCTATTTGCTTATTTAAGCCTTTTGTCACTAGCATTCTTCTTAAGTAAAGGTGCAAATATTTGGTTCATAGGCATCGAGTGTTCTGGTAAACTCCAGTGTCACCCAAATGAGGATGGGGTCCCTTTTGAGTCTGGTTCCTGTCAAGGTTTCTTCCCATTAACATCTCAGGGAGTTTTTCCTTGCCACTGTCGACCCCCAGCTTGCTCATTAGGAATTACATTTTATGTCTTTTATGTCTGGATTGTATGTCTTTGTAAACCTGCATTGGGACAATGTCCTTTATTAAAAGCATTTTAGAAATAAAATTGAATTGAATTGAATTTATATATCGGAGTTTACTTCATCAGTTAATTATCATGTTGAGTCCAATTGATGAAGGCTGCAAAACTATACATTGCTGGAAAGGTCAAAGATCAAAATGGTTTAACGTAAAAGAGGAATTGAGAATGCACATGCAAAGGGGAGTGATGGAGAAAAGAGAATCGAAAGAAATGAATGAGTAATGATATGTGAAATTCATACATGAGGGCAACTTGGGATTTCTAGCATTTAGCTGCACTTTTCTGAGGTGGGGGTTTTGGGGGAAGGGGAACTGAAGGAAGGAACACTGAAGGAATTCCTACTGCACTCTCAGCTAAGGAATGTGAAAGGCAGTGAGAGAGAAGGAGGCTGATCCTTTGACATGGGACGAATGCAGTCTACCTCCCTGATGCTAAAACATGTTCAGAGTCACATTGAAATGATTATGAGAGTTACAGATGAGATCGATGAACTCTAGAATTTGAGCTAGAGAGGAAGAGAGCACAGATGCGAGAAAGAGAGAGAGACAGACAGACAGACAGACAGACAGAGGTAGAGAAAGTGGGGCCAGAGCTATAATACAGTGAGACAACTAGACTTTGTTCACTGAAAAGTTGGTGAGCTGAGTTGATCAGTTTCCTGTCTGGCACCCCCCTGTCTTTCCCCCTCCTCTCTTTCCTGCCAGATGCTATTTCAGATTGGTTTAGTGAGGCACGGAACAACACATCAGAAAGGGGCCTGATTTCAGGCCCGAGCAATAACCTCTGTTCCATCTAACGCTGCCACAAGAAAAGTCTCAAAATAGCCTGGGTGCGTTTCCCTCCAGCTCAATGGGAAATGCATTAAAACTCACTTTTACTGATAAGAAAAAAAGGAGCATGTGAATGACTAATGGCTCTCTCTGAACACAATGGAGGTACTCACATCTTGTATTTTAAATCCTTAATCTAAAGAACTGTACTTGTACGCCTGGATAGATCTGCATTTAAAAACTATTGCTGTAATCATAAATACTTTCCTGTTCTCATCCCAGGACACTTATTCCCAATCTGTTCATACCGCAACACACCGTGTTCCTTTCAACACACAGTTCTGTTCATTTATTCTTCTCCACCAGTGCACTGTACTGATTTATAATCCTACTATCCGGTCTTACCCAGAGGAGGACGGCTTCTCCTCCGAGTTCAGCACATCCGGATTTCTGTTGAGCTACTTTTCGATTGTTAACTGTGCTATACGCATTGAATAGTTGTTAAGGCTCATTATGAACTAAAAATAGACTTTTGTGCAATGCTAATTAACCATACTCAAAACTAGACGAACGGATATAACTTTTTTTTTGTTTGTTTCACAAGTTCACTGTGCACGCTGTGAATGAAATCACCATTGCATTAAGTTTCATTGTATTTCACGGTGTGTGGCACTCTTTTGTTTTTATGTGACTGTGAGTCATAGGTGTGTTTTGTGTCTTTTCACACACTCCATTGTTGGATGCTCGGGCTTCCTGACACTCCAGCATACACAACAGTGTTTCCTGCTGGTGAAAATGCATGGAGGGTGGGTACAATGAAAACCATCTGGGCGCACACACACACACACACACACAGTGCATTGTAAAGAGACTGGCAGGACCAACAGCCAGCCATTTCTCCAGCTAGACTTTTACTACAGGAAATAAAGAAAATTCTGATTCTGTTAAAAGTGGAAAAGTCCCATCAGTCGAGACTGTAGTTAGCCTTCAGAGGCAGTGGTGAAACACCTAAAGCCCTGTTATAATCAAACCAAAATCAGGCAGATAGAGAGAGCCTGCTCTCAGTGACTATCGGCTTAAGATGAAGAGACTTGACGGGGAGGATCAGCAGATGAGGAGGGCAGAGAAAGAGGATAAGTCACCCGATGTGATTGGTCCTCAGCGATATCTCCAGTTCTCTCAGAACTTTGGTGGATTCCTGAACCCGCCTGCGGAATTTCTGAAGAGGGAGAAAGATTTTTATCACGTTTTTTGGCAAAACAGCCTGTTTCACAACAACACAGAGCACTACATATCCAGGCAACACTTTAAAAAACCACAGAGGCATTAAAATGATCAGTGTAAAATAATAAACTTCTTAGTAAGAAACAAAACACAATGTTGTGTGCTGCTATAGGAAAATAATCGACAATGCAGACCGCAACACTTACCAGTAGGGTCCAATTGGGACATACATAATAGTCAGTATTGTGAGCACTTGGCTTTAGGGACATGTGCATGACTTGAATGTTGCCTCCCCAACCATAACACCAACCCCAACCTTAACCATAACCATAACCCTAACCCTAAAACCCGAAACCCTGGGAATATAAGTTGTGCCATATAAATTTTGCAGAACACAGGACCCTAGCAACATAGGAAGGACCTGGCTAATTAACTAGGCTAGCTAGCTAGATTATCTAGATTAGATTCCCAGGTACTACATCATCTCCTCCTACTTTGCATGACAGATTTAGGCTAGACAAACTGGGCTCAGACATAATGCTCGTCAGGTCTATTGTTTAATACTGTAGACATGCTGATCAAATCTCTGCTTTAAATGAAAAACGGTGCACCGTCTAAGAAAACCTGAGGTGAATTTTGAAGCACAGGGCTACATTAAGAGTCGTCAGTGCCACAAGATATTTGTTACTGTTATACTGTGAAGAAGATGTTCAGCTCTTTACCTTCCGTGTGACTCCTGGATCTAAGAAGCCCCGCAGTTTCTGAATGTACGTGTGTGGCGGGTTCTTCACTTGGAATCGCTCCTAACACAGCATACGGAGGGATTTAAGAAGAAGTACTCAGACATACATTCAGCCATTTTTCACACCCCGTACATCTTTCACATCCCGTTAACATGCATTCATATAATCAAATATAACATGTTTAAGGTTCCTGTGTAATCCTGCGGCTTTGTAATGCCAAATGCAACATGGAAAACGTCTTGGCATTACACACACAGACCTTTAAATGGATTAAGCACCTTATTTTGGTCTCTATGTACTGTATACTGTAAGCAAGCACTGACTAGATTGTGACTACAGAATATAATGACAATGGTAGCATGGCACAAAATAAATATGACACCTGGTCACAGATGAGGTCCCACTTCTTCTCGTTGTCGTACTGGCGGAGGAGGCGTGCTTTGTCCGGAGGCAGGTTCATCGAGCTCTGAAAGACAGCAGACAGACAAATGTCAGCCCACACAGTCTTGTAACTATGCAGACGACCTCACAGAAATGCCTCCATCCTCTTTCAGTTTGCCCTCCCTCCCGACCTCAGGGCCCATGACCTCAATTTAGCATCCTGTCGCATGAGATCATCCCCGGCCTAAGGTGGCCTCGACCGCACTGATCTGCTCATCTAACCGGCTGCTGACAAACAAAGCAGGCCCTTGTTCTTCACGACAACAACAGCTCTTGCTCAAAGCAAGCATTTAATTTAGTAGCTATTGTAGCTCACTAAACTCACATTAAGCAAAAGATCAACATATTAGTAAGGAGAGATTCCAGATTACAACAGTTTCATTTATGTTGTTTTATGTTACTTTCTGTGACAGACAGTTATTTATTTATTAATGAGCAACACGTCATACATTTAAACCAGCAGATCATCTGTAAAGAAAAATTCTCTTTCCTATTATCACTTGTGTTACTGCATCAGTAAACTCACTCAACTGCCTTACGTTCTCTCTCTCTCTCTCTCTCTCAGTTATGAATATGATAAAAAGAAAAACCCTGAAGCTTCACATTCTACCAGGAAACTGCGAAATGCACAGTAATCAAAGTCTAGAAAACTTGCCGATGTTGCGAATCTGACACGAGACTCCCTCCATAGATAAACCTTTCCCAGAAAATGTCCCCACATCAATGCCTCTATGCTTCTCTTGGTTAACAAGACATTTGTTTCTAATTACACTTAGATAATGTGGCACATCCACCATATAAATCCCTGTGAATTCATTGTTACATAAATGATTATGTATTGGAATAAACATAGTTATAAACCTGTGCTTGCTTAGGAGTTGGAACTCCAGTTACAGAAAAGTAACCAAGACTTTCTGACCAATTCGGTTGGAGAACAGTGCATGGTTTATACCACGGTGCTGCAGTAAAGCAGAAACATGCTTATCCTATCTCTAGTCTGTTGTTTATTTATGATTAAGCGCAGGAGATAGGAGGAAGGGAACGACAGAAACTTGTAACGGATCTCTCAAGAGTGAAGAAACAAATGGTGTTTATCGTGAAACAGCCATCCACACCCCCATCAACAAAAGCCTCCTTCCTCTATTCAAACTCATCCATCCAAAGCACACTAACCTGCTGACACGGTCAAAGGCCATGACCAGGACAAGTTATCGAAAACGGGGTCAGCTAAACAAGAGCAACAACATACAACACACCCACTGACAGTACGTCATTCCAGTGGTAGAGACTCTTTTTTTTTTTTTTTTTAATCTGTACTGTAAACTGTCTTTCCACAAGCTCACATTAATCATTTTTATGGGCTAATCTTTAGGAAAAAAATGAGCATGCTGCTGGAACGTTCATCAGCATGCATTCGGAATAAATCTTTAAATCTTTAAACATGACAAGTGCAATCGTTATGCTCTGGTCTTGTGGCTCGGCTTGAAATCACATCAGCTCCCGGAGATGAGACCCTTCAGTTTGTAACCTGTATGTGAGAGCTCTTACAGGACTGTTTCCTGAGAGCACTGCACTTCCAATACATTTGTTTTTAACCTCTGAAAAAGAGAGCCGCCATAAATTCCAGAATGCATCCTGTTTATAACAAGTGCACTTTCTAAACTCCCTTTAACTGAAAAAAAGGACAGAGTTTTAAGTTTTTTACTTCATTTCTCTGTCATGGAAGTTCTCATATGTGTGTGTGTGTGTGTGTGTGTGTGTGTGTGTGTGTGTGTGTTCTCTCCATTTCCCCCAAATGAAATGTCAGTAATGGTATGGGAACCTCCCACTCTGTAGAGTCGCTACAAACAGCTGCCTACTTGCTGATGAGCTCACAACTCCTAAACACTTTTGCACAACAAAGCTCTCAGCAAAATATGGCTGGACTGTTCGAGTTGTGCCATTTGATAGTCTGAATTCCAAACCAGAGTCTTGCTTCATGCCGAGTGTTCCCTGGATACTTGAAATGGGAGCCATGCTGCATCACTGGTAGCCCTGGCTGACCGGGACGCACAGATTTCATGTACAACCTATTAGATTTATATTCACAACCAGAAAAAAACGTGACTTTACTGACCACTGCAAAAGTTTTCATTTGGTATGTAGGTACGATTAATATGCTCTTCAGTGTGAGACGACGCACACCCTGAGCTGCTTGTATCCCACCACCTGCCGCACTACACACACCAACTGAGGCGGTCTTGCCGATGGTGGAATGATTTAACTAGGCGAACTAATCAGCGTTAAAGCTTCTTTAACAAACTGCTGATGTTGTTTTGAGTGTACCAACATTTAGGAGTGAGCTTTATACATGGACGCTTTCACCTTCGGTTGCTAGAGCCTGGCCGGTCGTGTTTATGAGCCTGAAATTGAATTAGAGGGCTTAAATGGCCAAGCTTCTGTCTACCTGTATTTTGGTCACTAATAGGATTTGCAGTTAAGAGATAAAGATAAGATTCGCTGTAGCAACGCAGGTTGAGCAGCAAGCAGCCTGAGGGGCATAATTCCACAATTCAAGGCGAAGAACTTGTGAAGGGTTTTACACAGCCTGATTAGTTAAAGCCGTCAAGGACTGAAAACATGCCCAGCCAGAAATGGAAATATTGTGATTTATCACTCATGCACATAGTGAGAAATTGCAGTTCAAAGCTCCATGGAAATTTAGAGGGCTAAACACAAACGGTTTAGCTGGCCAGTCCAGACCACAATATAAACACCGGACTCTGAAGCAACAATGATCCGATTTCAAACCATCAGGGTGGCATGGTTTCCAAATTGGAAGAAGGTTCCATGTGTCTTTCCTTTTCTTTGGCATAAGCACCTCATTCCAATGAAGTCAAGTGATGTCTACAAGGCTATGTGTTGACCCAGTGGACCTCATACACACAGAAGGCCATGTAGAGCTGGAAAATTAATAATCGAGACCAATGCTTCTCAAAGTGGGTTCCAGGGAAGCCCACATTTAAAAAAAAAAGTACAGTGATGGAAGCCATAACCCAACATTATCGAATTTATTTGATTTATTACAAAGCTCTTATAGTTGCTAGCCTGTTTGACTGATATTGTAAAATGAATGGATTTATTCCAAACCTCAAAGAAAGAAACAAGACCTACAAAAAAAATTTAGGAATGCAAAAAAACTTGAATGTAATTACAGTTGTAATGAAAATGTCTTCTGCCATTGGAAAGTTCAGGGATAAAAATTTCGATTTTTTTCCCAACAAATAGCCAAACAATTATTGTTCACATTTTCATCATTATTTAAATAATACATAAAATGTTAGAATATGTTCATAAAATAAAATCTGTCCTAAGGGGGTCTGTGGAGTTTATTTCACAGTAAAGAAGTATACACTTCTTCTAAAAATCAACTATTGCGACACAGAGTAACTGACGACCCACTACCTCATTTCAGTAACAGGACTCTACCTTTCCTACAGCCGAATCTTGTTTGATGAGAATCCCACATTTAAAGTAAAAAGATTCTATTTACAGAGATCACTTTTTTATGAGCTCCGAGCTCAGAGCGTCAAAAGAAAAACTCCAATCTGCTCCCTAAAAAAAGCTGTTTGGCTCCACAATAGAGTGACGAAAGCCACATCAGGGACAAACATGGCTTCTGTTGTTTGATGTCGGCTCAGCTGATGAAAAGAGAGACTGTAATGGTTTAACAAAGCAACCATTCCTTTCTGACATTTACCCTTCTTACATTCAAACAGCATATACGGAATAATAGAGTGCAGACAACAAGGACAAGTGCTCTAGATATGTTTGAAAGCTGTAAACTTGTTAGAGTCTAAGACATGACCATTCATTATTCAATGTTATTCATTACCTTTCATAAAAATAAAAATGAAAATATACAGTACAGGCCAAAAGTTTGGACACACCTTCTCATTCAATGTGTTTTCTTTATTTTCATGACTATTTATTTTTAGATTCTAACTGAAGCCATCAAAACTATGAATGAACATGTATGAATGAAAAGGTGATATAACTGAAAACATGTTTTATATTCTAGTTCATTTCTATTTCTTCAAAATAGCCTCCCATTGCTCTGATTACTGCTTTGCACACTCTTGGATTTCTCTCAATGAGCTTCAAGAGG